>LOJH01053362.1:4534-16733 GCA_001685095.1 Ellobius talpinus
CACACTCCCCCTCCCCATTGTTTCTAACCTCATATTGTAAAAACAGTTCATCTCATTCTGGAATGATTCACGATGATGTTAATCCTCCAAACAAATGGAAGTGCTTAGACCAGTTTTATCCCTGTAGAAGTAATCTCCCAAGAAAAGGTCTTCAATCAGTGGAATTTGAAAACAGTGTCGCATTTTATTGGGAAGTTATTTTGTGTGGGTCGTGTCATGTAACCAAATAAGTGCTTCCTGCAGACCTTTCATTCTGGTCTTTCATATTTTCTTCACCTTACAGGTGTGGCATATGAAAAGTAATCTTTGAAGTTTTTTGTTGCTTATACTTTTGGGTGAAAGAATGGGTTTCAGTCACACACACATCCAGGAAATTTGTTGTGCTGACTCCCTTTAATTGTCCGCTCAGATCTGTCGCTGTCGTAAAGACAGCTATGGAAGAGAAGGCAGAGTATGATCGTGTATGTGTCCAGATAGATAGCATTTGGTGTTTGATATTACTAGAATACAATATTAACAAAAATTTCATGTTTCTAGAAATACTTGAGAATTTATTTTAAAAGTGCTTTTAAAATAATTTTGAAGCTATATTAAAATGTAAGGAATTCCCTGTAGAAATAATAAGAGATAAAAGTAGAAAATTTGCTCTCTTTTGTGTCTCATACTTTATAAGTTTTTGTCAAAAGAATTTTTTTTCCTAAAAGCACTTCTACCTTTATAGATAGCTTTTCATTTAATCCTCACTCAACCTTGTAAAATATATTTTCTGTTTTACAGATAAGAAAACTAAGTATTACTTAGTAGACAGTAAAGGTGTGAAGTCTAGGACAGAATCCCAAGGTGATCACACGCTCTCCATTTCTTGCCCTTCTGTCGACTGCAGTTCTACTCAGGCCCATTTGCTTGGCTTCCTCCTGGTTCCTCTGCATACTCCTTCCCTCTGGTTCCTCTGCATACTCCTTCCCTCTGGTTCCTCTCATACTCCTACCCTCTGGTTCCTCTGCGTATTCCTTCTTGCTAAAGGGTCCTTGCATTTGCTGCTTCTTTGAGTGGGATGCTTTCTTGCAGACATCTTCTTTGCTGGTCTCCTGTACCTCCTTTGAGTATTCTTTCTCAAATCAATCTCAATCAATCTATTCCCTCCCTCCCTCCCTCCTTTCTTCCTTCTCTTTCGTTGTTTTTGAGACAGGGTTTCTCTGTGTAACAGTCCTGGATGTCTTGGATTTTGCTTCATAGACCAGGCTGGCCTCGAACTCACAGAGATCTGCCTGCCCATGGCATGCACCATCACATCTGGCTTCAAATTTCTCTTTTCAGGTGAATTCTATGCTCAAAACTCTACCTCCCAGCCCAGCATATGTAGTCTGCTTTGCCTCGTGCACTATTACCCCCAAGCATGTACCATATAATGTAATAGATGTATTTATTATTTTTAGTAGTCTTCCCTCCCTCCCTCCCCTGGAATGTACTGGTTAGGAGTACTACAACATCTCTAGCCCTAGCTGGCCTTGAACTTGAAGAGATCTGCCTGACTCTGCCTCCTGGGTAGTGGGATTTAAAGGCATGTGCCACCATGCTGGGCTTAGGTTAGGGCTTCTGTGTCTGTGAATTCCCTTGATAAGTGTACAGTGGCTGTTTAGTGAGTGGGTGAATGAATGAGTATATAGGTTTTCTGCAGCCAAGCCCCGCCTTTTCCGTGGGTGCTGGAGATGGGACTTGAGTCTTCACCCTTGCAAAACAAGCCGTTTCCTTAGCCCACTGTTTAGTCTTTTATTTTTAATTTTAAAAATTATTCTTTTTATTTTTGGTGTTTGTTGTTTTACATTCATGTATAAATGTGTACCATGTGCATGCTTGCTACGTGATCAGGCCTGAAGGTGTCAGGTCTCAGAACTGGAGTTATAGACAATGAGCCACCATGTGGATGCTAGGAATCAAACCTGGGTCCCTTGCAAGTATCAAGTATCAAGTGCTCATAACTGCTGAGCTATCTTTTTAGCCCCGCCCCCAGTATTTATTCTTAAAAGTCATCTAGTTTTTAATCATTTGAATGCAATTTTAGAAAATGAGGCAGTATTTTACTTGATGTTAATAGGAAGAGACAGTTTTATGTAAGCTGGCCTTCTTTACTTTTTACATTCATAAATTTGTATCATTAAAATTAACATAGTTTTAAAATTTGTGCTTCAGGACTACACATTAAAATAGTTTTCTCTCTTAAATATGTTACTTATATTTTCCTCTATTCTTTAGTATAATTTTCTTTCTAGAGGAAAAAAAATTAAGTTACAGTTGAGTTACATGGGGGAAATAAAGTTCAGTATGTGTACTTGAATGTGGCTAGCCAACTTGCACCAGGGACCCCCTGTCTCTGCCTCCGGTGTGCTGGGATTACCAACACTGCCCTGCCTGCCGAGCTTTTTCCATGGGTTCTGGGGATCTCAACTCCAGTTTTCATGCTTGCACAGCAAGTACTTTATCCGCTGAGCCATCCCTCCAGCTCAGCAAGCTCCAGGAATTCACATATGCAAAATGCTGCTGGTGTCTCCATCCTTGGAAATAAGCCCTCAGGAAATGAATTAATAAAGGAGACACTAACCTTGTAAGTAAGGGGCTTTGGTGGCTTCTGTCCTGTGGTGAGTTGGTAACAGGAAAGTAATTTACCTATAATTAGAGGTTGAAGAACTTAACAGTATTTCATTTCTTGTGCCGTCTAGCTTCAGCAATTACCTTGACATTAAAAGGTGAAGTTTACAAAGTGTTGGGAACAAAAATATTTGTCAGTAGTGTGTGTGTGTCCACAGACTTATGTCCGCATCTATTTTTTTCTGTTTATTCTGTTATAAATATAGTGTCAGAGCAACATAGAGGCCTCAAATCAGGATTTTGTTGCCTAGGTCACTCTAGTGTGTGGTTACAGTAGTGACCTTTGGATTTTGTTTATAAATTAGACCACATGTATTGGCTTTGCGGAAGAAAACTGAAGAGCTCCAGGAAAGAATAATAAACACATGCTCATTATCTAAACTGGAGTAATAAATAATATGTTATGATTTGAGAACTAAGCTCGGTCATCTCTATTATTCATTTGTTTAAGACTAGTTGTAGGCTTTTCAGTTTTACTACATACTTGTATTTGAAGGCAGGCCAGTGTAACTCTTCTTAAAGAATTCAGTAATCATGACAGTGAGCAGATTCTAGTTCTAGTAATGATGGCGGTGGTTAGTGACTATTATTTGTCACAGCCACCACCACCACCACCCCTCTTGTGGGCCCTGGGATNGGGGGGGGGGGCAGGAACTAAGCTCTTATTAGCGATGTTGATTGTGATGTTGGGCAAGTTTCTCGACTGTTATAGACACCAGTTTCTTCAACTGCAGTAGTGGTAGTGGCTGCTCACAGGACATTCTGGGAGTTAGAAGCTTAATACATGCGTTGTAAAGGTAAGTGTCCTTTATTACAGTGCTGGCCCCTCTCTTGTGTCTGACAATTCCATATTGACTCTTTTAGTTTCCTGTGGCTAATAGCCATGTGCTCAGGGTTTTGATAGTATTGTTTTTGTGTAAGCCATTCTATGAGCTAAATTTTGAAGCTATATAGAAAAGTGGGCACTAGTATCAACAAAGCGTTTTGAAAGCTTCCCACTAGATTGGCAAGAGTTCTGAATGCAGCCAATGCTGCCTTCAGCTTTTACGACCGAGGCCAAGAAGAAATGCTTTCACTGATGTAGATTTTTTCAGGGCCCTTCCTTGGCTAAAGAGACTGAAAGTTTTCACCACTGCCCTTAAACAAATAAACAAAAGGGGTTTCAGAGGTGGAGGGAATAAAAGGATTTTAAAGTTCTTGCTTTAACAACAGTGATTTTCAGCCTTGGCTACACATGAAATCATCTAAAATGCTTTTTATGAAATGAAAATGCCTAACAGTAGAAATGATAACGGCACCCACTACCATCTCCATTAACAGCCAGTTTGAATACACAAATAAAAATTGGAGGTGAAGAATGCAGTACTTTAGTTACCAGTCTGGCTTTGGATTAGAGTCTTGCTTATTTTGAATAGTGAATGATTTTGAATGTATCTTGAATGATCACGTTATGTTTGGCTCTAGTTCCTAAGGCTGAAGCCCGATTTTATTATTTGATGCATTATAAAAATTGATAGTTGTATCCTAGGCAGTGGTGGTAAACGCCTTTAATCCCAGCACTTGGGAGGTAGAGGCAGGCAGATCTCAGTGAGTTCAAGGCCAGCCCGGTATAACAAAAGATAGTTGTCTTCTTTTGATGAAATATTGTTGATTGTTTGTGACTTACTAGGTCAAAATGCTTTTTATGAAATAAAAATGCCTAACAGTAGAAGTGATAATGGCACCCAAGTGAACATTGTCTTTATTTTGTTAATGGGTGGCAGTTGATGGGGAGATGGATTCAGTGAGATGGTGATAGAAATATGGAGAAGCATCTACTGCTAAAAAGGAAAGAGGAAGACTGTGGTTCAACTTTGCTGCTCATTGCAGTGACTTCTTCAGTGAGAACCCTTCTGGAGATGGTTTAACTTTAATGGCCTTCCAGATTGATGGAACCTGACCTGATGGAACCTCATACACTCTAATAACTAGGTCAGTTTATTCTCCCTGAGAGTCACTGTGCTAATGACCTTCATGCTATTATGCAACCACTTATCAATTTTTTGTTATTAATGGTTATGATTCCATGGAACTCTCTGTGGGGCAGGATGGCTTTTGTAGGCCAAAGGATTCCATTGGAAAATAGTGATAAATTTGTTGATTGCCTGCTTGGCAATTCTAAGATGACCTTAAGTTTTAATAATTTATATTTATTTCTAAAGGTCTAATATTTTCCTTCAATTTTAAGTTACTTCAGAAATGTTTAGATGTTTGAGTGATTTGGATTTGGGAAGTAGGTGGCAACTGTTGCTTACACATTGTGGTCAGAATGTACTGGCTGGACACTACCTTCTTTTTGTATTAATGAGATTTCTCTCTTTTCAAGTGCAGGGGAACAGGGTACCTAGTCCTCTCCTCTTCCTTTTAAATTTATTTATTTTTATGTGCATTGGTGTTTTACCTACTTGTATGTCTGTGAAGGTGTTGGATCCCCTGGAACTGGAATTGTTGAGTTGTGAGCTGCCATGTGGGTGTTGGGAATTGAATCTCAGTCCTCTGGAAGAACAGCCAGTGCTCCTAACTGCTGAGCCATCTCTCCAGCCCCTCTCCTCCCATTCAAATAAATGTTTTCTTGAAAGAGTATATTTGCTTTTGGAGTGATCCATAGATATTAAACTACTTCATTGAAATCTCCTGGACTACCCAGCACTCCTCTGGTCCTTGTTCAGCCTATCACAATCCACTAGGACTAGGGAGATAAGGGAATGGAGATGGGGGCAGGGCAGCACAGCTCTGGAGTGCAGTCCCAGGGTCAGTCTTCTTGCTTGGATCACCCTCTACCAATACCACCGAGAGGGAGAGGGATGGAGGGGGAGAGAGAAAGGGAGAATGACAGATTTGTTCATGTTTCCCAGGCCGTTGTGAATGCTTGAGTTTATGCTATCCTGGCTCTTGAACTGATTTTATAGCTCATTCTTCAGTTGTGATGGGAATTTTTTTTCAGGCTGTTACTATACAAATTGTTGAAGGGACGCCCCCGCATCCTGTGGTTTGTCCTGCCTGCTTATGTTCTTTAATGAAGGGAGGCCTTTTTTAGAAGAATTTAATCTGTGATAAAGAATAAAGAATAGAAAGTGAAGCCTTTGCTCTGTCTGGGAAGCTCTGGAGGCAGCTAAGGAGGAACTCAGTGTGTTACTCTGAATGGGTGGTGCTGGGAGCGTACTTGTGATTCCCTCTATTTTCTTCTGCCCCTGCCATTGCACGCTCCCTGTTTTCTGGAATGCAATCTTTGGCTCTGTGCGTCTGAATGCTGCGTGGTGTGGAAGAGTCCAGGCTCTGGAGCCACACAGCCTGGGTTTGAATCATGTCTCTACTGTTTATTAGCAGTAGGATTCTGGGCAAATTATTGAATTTCTCTGTCTTGATTTACTCATCTATTAAGTTGAAAATAGCACCTATTCATGTATATCGTTGTAGAGATTAAATGAGAGTTAGTGTGTCTAAGTGCCTAGACTACGAACACAATATACTCAGTACATCCAATAAATGTAAGCTGTTATTGTCTCATCTAGTAGGTGGATAGCCTGCTTCAGATTTGTCTGATGGATCAGTTCGCATGAATAAAGAATGGATTCCAACTACTTACCATTAAAAAGCTTCTAAATGCCAAGTGCCTGAGTGTTTTGAATTGTTAAATATGTAAATCCTATTGAGTGACCACAGACATTGTTTTTGCGTGAATGATGGTTTGCTCTTTAAAAAGCTGTCATTTACTGATGTATCAGACTTCCTATGTACTTGTAAGCCTTCTCCATGTGGACAGTCTGGTTTGGGGGCTTTGTTAAATCTAGGCTATCAAAATTTGGATTAATTAAAAATCCCCTGAAGATTTTAACCTTTAACTGATGTTGTAGTAGTAAGCATTTTCTCTGTTTCATTTACCTCCGTGGTGTTGGGTAAACTGGCCAAGTGCCCTGGAGTCCTTCAGTAGCACAGAGGCCATGTAGGTGTGGCTAGAGACCCAAGCATTGTTCCCAGTTCCATAACTCATCATGAAATCTCAATAATCATCTTGCTCTCTTTTTAAAATAGAATGCCACCTGCTTACCTCTAAATGTATTCTCAGTATTAATGAATTATTCACTTGAATGCTGGCTGTAGAGCCTACTCTGAATGTGTCAGTTACTTATCTATTGTGACAAACACCACGACCAATGCAACTTATGGAAGAAAATATTTACAGGGCTGAGTTCAGAGGGTGAGTCGGTAGCCATCATGGTAGATTGTGTGGAAGCAGTCAGGCAGGGTCAGTACTGAAGTGAGCTTACATTCTTATCTGCAAAGAGGAGGCAGAGAGGAAGAGAGCTAATGGGGAATAATTTTGGCTTTTGAAACCTCAAGGCTACCCCTTGTGACACACCTCCTCCAACAAGGCCACACCTCCTAATTCTTTCCAAATAGTTTCACCAAACAGGGACCAAGCATTCAAATAGATGAGTCTCTGTGGGCCATTTCTTCAAACCACTACACGGATCCTAATTCTCATTGCCATTCACGGGAAGCTACAGCATAGGGTAGGGGTGGGTAAAGTAGAAAGAAGTGGGAGAAGAAGTAGACTAGCCAGCTGTAGGTCATATTCCTTCCTAGCTGGAGAATTTTAACCCCAATTTTCTATTTCACTTTTAGAAATATCTTTGAGCTAAATATGTGAGCTATTTGTGTTCTCGTTCTCTCTCTCTCTCTCTCTCTCTCTCTTGTTTGAAATCAAATCGATGGAGTTGGCAAACACTGCTAGTTGAATTATATCCTTAGAGCAATTTGTTATGGTATGGGATTTAAATTTATATTATTCAGGTTCTTGTTTTGTTTTGTTTGAGACAGAATCACTACAAAGCCCTATTCTAGAACTCATGTAGTCCAGGCTGGCCTTGAACTCACAGAGATCCACTTGCTTCTGCTTCCCAAGTGCTGGGATTAAAGTCTGTGATATTACTTCCGGCTATACTATGTAGTTTAAAAAATATTTTTGTTTATTGTGATTTTTACAAAATGATTTTGAGAACATTCACCCCTCATTTTTCCCTCTAAGTTCTTCCATATCAACTCTACCTCGCTACCCTTCCCTCAGCTTCAGTTTGTGTTGTCTTAGTATTCCTGGATGTGGGACCACCCACTTGGTCACTGTTGTCCTACCAGGAGCCACATACTTAAGAAAACCGACTTTCCTTCCCCTAGAAGTCATCAGCTGTCCATAGCTTCTCTGTTAGGGGAAAAGGCTTGTGAACGCCTTCTCCCCACTCCATGCTAGACTGTTGCCTGGCTTGGTCTTGGGTAGGTCTTGTGCAGACATCTACAGCTGCTCTGAGTTCATGAGTGCATGGTCCTTTCCTGACCAGAAGACAGTTTTGCTCTGGTTTTCTCTGATGCCTTACTGTAGAATCTTATTTCTATTCCCTCGGGAAGTCGGGCTTGGTAATAAGCATATTTAACTGCTTAACTATCTTGCCACCACCTCTGGCGCCCCCTTTTAGATAGTCTCATGTAGCCCATGGTGGCTTCAAGCTTGAGGATGCTCTTGAACTCTTGTTCCCTCTATTGCCCTAAGTGCAGGGATTGCAGGCCAGTGTTAGCACTTGTGATTTCATGCAGTGTTGGGGATTGAAGCAAGGACTAGTAGTGTAAGCTTGGCAAGTGCTCTACCAACTGAGCTATATCCCCTAGCCCCTAATTCGCCTATGTTTGAAAAGAGAACAGATATCTATTCTGAAAACACTTAACTATTTTAAAATTTTATTTATTAATTTTACCAATAAATAGAGCACACATGTAGAGCTCTGAAGACAACTTGTAGAGTAGGCGTTCTCCTTCCATTATGTGGGTTCCAGGGATTAAACTAAGATTGTCAGGTTTGTGGAAAATGCCTTTCCCTGACTAGCCGTTTTGCTGGCCCTCTGAGGACATTTTAATAAAGATGTAAGTGGGTTTTTCTCTCTGCTCAAGAAGAACATGGGTCAAAAGATAAAGACTTCAGTGAAATTTGTTCTTATGTTACCACTTCTGACTTTTGTGTGTCTGCTTGGGTGTGTGCATGTGGAGACCATAGGTCAGCTTTGGGTATGTTCCTCAGAAACCGTTCACTTTAGTTTTTGAGATAGAGTCTCTCCCAGGGACCTGGGGGCTTACTTACCAGCTAGGTGGGCTAGCTGGCTAGCAAGGCCCAGGGACACTGCTGCTCTCTGCCGCCTCAGTGAGCGGTTACGGATGTGCATTCCCATGCCTGCCAGCTTTCCTGTGACTGCGGGGGTTAAACCTGGGTCCTCATGCTTGTATGCAAGCACTTTACCAACTGAGACATTTCCCTGCATTGGCATACTTTTGGCATTATTTCATTTTGTTGTTTTTCCGTGTTTATTTCACAAAGCAAATTCATGGAGCCCAAACCTAAATAAAACAAAAATAGAAAAACTGAAAGCAAAACCCACATGTAGCTTGCTTTAAACACCAAAGATGTCAACATGAAAAGAATAGACTGGCATTTCTGCTCTGAAGTCTTTTGGTAAATGAATTTAAATTAACCAAAAACTGGTGGCTTCACTTAGTAAGGGAAAGTTTGGCCTTTCTCAGTGATTTTAGATATTAAGGATATTGGCATTGGGGTGTTTTGGGCTAAACTTTATATTAACCTGCAGGTGGCTCTTGGGATCTAGTCAGTAGCAGAATAGCAAATGCAGTCACTTGTGTGGGTCTCTGGTGGGGTGCTTACGGTGTCTCCTGCCTGTGTGTATGCTAACAAGAACAGTGTTGTCTTGTTCTTTTGAGTTCGCTTTTGACGTAACTTTCTCAGAGAATTCCTGTTGCCTGGAATTGATGACAGACTTACACCATTTCCTCTTTTTTTCTCAGACGTTCCAACCTCAGAGCAGCCTGAACTGTTCCTAAAGAAACTTCAGCAGTGCTGTGTCATTTTTGACTTCATGGACACGCTATCTGATCTAAAAATGAAAGAATACAAGCGCTCCACTCTTAATGAACTGGTGGACTACATTACAATAAGCAGAGGCTGTCTGACAGAGCAGACTTACCCTGAAGTAGTTAGAATGGTGAGTTGCTTTTTTCGCCGCTGACACTCTTAAGCATCTTCCATAGCCACTCATGGGTGTATTGATTGCAGTGAGGTCACCGAGGTCTCTTCCACAAACAAAGGCCAACCTCCTGAGAGCTGAATGCAAGGACAGCACTAGGATTTGAAGAGCATGATTTCATGGTGATGAAACCCAGACCGTCTCACCGACTGCAGCATGGAAGGAGTGACCTCAGAGTGTGAAGCTGAGGCCAGTGTGCCTTGGATCTCTGCAAAGACATGGGAGAGAGAATCAACCAGTTTTAGATCTGTTTGAAAATATTCAAGCCTGTTGAGTATCTTAACTCCTGCCACCCTTTCATTGTGGCATATTAGAAATGGCATTATACCTAATAAAATTGTGATTTAGAGAATCTAGTTAAGGCCTCTCTTGGCTTTATGATGAATCCCGCTCTCTGTAATTCCCTTGAAGTCAGGAGTGATGCCTTTGATGATGTTAGAACAATGGCACTCTGTGTGCTCCTTAGGAATTACAGGAAGAAACATTTGTATAATGCAAACAATTATATTCTGACTGTGTCATTAATTACATTAGCTTTTTAAAAATCAAGCCAAAATTTGACTGTTAGGTTTATGTGGTGTGGTTGCTCTCCTTAGCATCCGAGAAGATTATGAATTGAGAAGTTATTGTTTTGGGGAGGTGGGTGGGAGGAATGGAGAAGGCTGGTAACTTGATTCATGCAGTGCAGCTGCAGAGGTTCGAAAGGGCCTGAGCATCATTGGGAAGCCCACTAGAGGAACAGGCATGTGGAATGCCTGCTCAGCATTGGGAGGGGCTTTCACAGATGAGCTTGTGATAGTGATTGGTATGTGACAACCATATAGATCTGAGGGGGAATGGGAAAGAAATATATATGAGACACTATATTGGATTTGTTATTAATTTACAGTAATATGTTATCAAGAGTGTTTTGTAAGTTAGCTGTTTCTGTTGTTGCTTTTTAGCAAAGAACACTTATGCCTCACAGGGGATATTTGGCAATGTCCAGAGCCATGTTTGGTAGTCACGGCTTATGAGAAGAGAGTAATTCCATCATCTGCTAGGTAGAGGCACAAATACGCTGAGCATTTTAAAAGAGGGAAGAAAGCCCACACAAGGAAGGTTGGTCTAGTCTCATATCCCACCAGTTACACTGTTGGGCAGTCCTTTCCAAACCTCCCAGCCAGACACTTAGCGTCTTCTCTTGCCCACCTGTCCTCTGCAGAGTGTGCATTCTTGGTGTGAGCTTACCTGTGTGTTCAGAGACACTCAGCTTATAACTTTGTTCTGTGACTTTCTGCAGCTAGCTCATGAGGACAGAAGCATTATGCCAGTGGGTTTGCACGAATACTTGTGTAAACACACTAATGTGCTGCACGACTTTCTGTACATTCCTTCTTTCACTTAGCAGTTTATCAGTACGTGTAAAGCCATACTGTTTTATAGCTACCTGGTATTTCAGTGTATGAATGTACTGTGTTTAGCAGTTTACCCTTTTAAAAGGGTATCTGTATGTTGAGTGATTCTTTTTCATTTTTAAGACTGTAGGCTTTTACTTTTATGTAGACAGCAAAATTGAAAGTGCAGAGATTTCCCGTTTGTCCCAGTTGCCACTCATGTGTGGCCTTTGCTATCACCATCCCAAATGGCACATTTGTTATAATAGGTGAACTACACTGTTCACTATAATCAACCAGAGTCTGTAGTTTACTTTAGGCTCGTGCTTGGTTCTGTGCCTTCTTTGGGTTTGGATAAAAGTCTAGTGACGTGGGTGGACCATTACAGTATCACATAGTAGCTTCACGCTGCCATTGCTCTCTTAAGAACTGCTGACCTGGTTACTATCTTCATAGTTCTGCGTTTTGAATCGGGAAGATGCCCTTTTCAGATTGCCTTCTTTCCCTTACTAGAGTTTTTGGTTTCCTCTATGTCTTTTCATTCTTGTTTTGATTTTTGAGGTGGGTTAAATATAGTAGCATAGGTTGGCCTGGAAGTTGCTCTGCGGCCTGGGCTGGTCTTAAACTCTCAGCAGCCCTGCATCAGTCTCCCTAGGGCTGGAATTAGAGTGTGAGCCATCACACCTGGCCAGCTCGTTCATCTTCGTGCTCAGTTATATCCCGTTGTGTGCCTCAGCCAGTCTTTTCATTTACCTACAAAGTATCTTGGTTTCAAACACATTTTGGCAGTTATAACTAACTCTGGAAATCTGCATGTTTGTGTGGGGGCATACATTTTCAGATCCTTTGGGTAGACAGTGAGGGGTGTAATTCCTGGGTCTTAGGATAAATATTTTGTAAGTCACCGTCAAACTAACCCCTGAAATGAGACTGAAATGTGACCGAAATGAGAGCCCCACTACTCCGTCTTTTTACCAGCATTTGATCTCCCTCTCTCCCCGTTTGACGCCTTCATGTACTTTAGGGTCTGGCCCTAATTCTAATTCTTGTTTCCCC
>LOJH01053366.1:0-12198 GCA_001685095.1 Ellobius talpinus
TTCCATAACCCACTGAATAAATATCCAACCTCACTCTGCATGGCGTGCCTATCTGTCTGTCTCTTGCCGTGAGCTTCCCTGCCGGGGACCAGCCACCTTCGGAGATCTCGTGGCCTGCCTGTTCTGTCTGCCTGCACTTTGGGGACCTACGGCATGGTCTCATGGCCCGCTGCAGCCGCTGGGGATCCTGCTGCATTTTTATTAATCCATTTCACTAAGCACCTCCCCTTGTGTTAAGGCTGGGCAAAGCAACCCAATATGAGGAGCAGGGTCCCAAAACCTAGTAGAAGAGTCAGAGACAGCCCCTGTTCCCCCTGTGAAGAATCCCACAAGAGGATCAAGCTACACAGCTAACATATATGCAGAGAGCCTAGGTCAACTTCATGCAGGTTTCCTGGTTGTTGGTTCAGTCTCTGTGAGCCCCATGAACCCAGGTTAGCTGATTGTGTGAACCTTCCCGTGATGTCCTTGACCCTTCTGGCTCCTACACTCCTTTCTCCTCTTCCTCTTCCTCAGGATTCCTGAACTACAGGTAACATTTGGCTGTGGATCTCTGCATCTGCCTTAGTTGCTGGATGCCGCCTCTCTGATGACAGTTGGGCCAGGTACTGATCTGATCAGGAGACAGCCAGTTCAGGATGCTTACCCACTATTGTTAGGAGTCCAAGCTGGTGTCCTCCCTGTAGACTCCTGGGAGATTTCCTCACCCCAAAATGCCTCCCAGCAGTCCCCTTTGCCACTCTCCTCCTTCAGACCCCCCAACCTGATCACTCATGTTCCCATCCCCACCTGACACTGTGACCCTTTAATACAGTTCCTCACGTTGTGGGTGACCCCCAAGCCATAAAATTATTTCACTGCTACTTTATAACTGTAATTTTGCTAGTGTTGTGAATTGTAATGCCAGGATTTTATATGTAAGATATAGATGTCTGATATGCAACCCCTTTTGGGGGTTGCAACCCACAGGTTGAGAACCAGTGCTCTAGAGGTACACGCTCATGATCCTTACAGGAGCCACCCCCCCGACACAGACATAAGCTACACATCTGTGTTGCAACATGGTGGACAAGCCGTGTGCACAGGGGACTGAATATATGGAGTGGCCTTAATTTATTACAAGTGAGAACAATTGAAGGAACCAGTATTAATCTGTTCTCACATCACTGTGCTCCCACGGCCTGGTCAGTTTGCACGAGACATTGTCTCCTAAAGGTTTCCTCACCCCAACACTGTTACACTGGGGACCATGCTCCCAGCACATGGACTTTCAGGTGACATGCTCCAGCCATATCCAAAGATAGCTCTAATGGATATATGAGTATGTATGACTCAGGTGTGCAAGAGCACATTGAGCCTTCTCTTATTGGTAACTGACTCATCACAGTTTGGTAGATGAAGGGCCAGCTATGGTAATGACAAGGCTTTCCCCTCAAAGTAAAATGTTTCTAAGGACAAATGAGTCCTCCTCAATCCAATAAGAACACGTTATAACATGTCTTATATTCATAATTTTCATGTCCAGCCATGCTCTTTGCTATTCTTACCAAATGCAAGAAATAATTCCCAGCAACTTCCCCAGTTCCATGACTCTCAAAAACAAATGACTGAGTGTTTGCCTGAGAAAGACTAATCCCGCCTTTTCAGAAATTCAAAATTACTGATCGGTAACTCAGTGAAATATATTTCCTGGGATTCTATGAATACCTAATGTTTTAATATCTTTATTTAATTTTAATTATTTTGTGTATGGGAGGGTGATGTGTGTATGTAGATGCCTCAAGTCAACCTCTAATGCCTTCCCTTAGAAATCAATATCTTGATTTTGAGACAGGGTTTCCCATTGACTTGGAGCTGACTTATTAGGCTAGACCAAGTGGCCAATGAGTCCCAGGGATATGTGATGTAGGGTGTTTTTCTGTATGCTGTGAATATGTTTCATTACCATTGGTTAATAAAGAAGCTGATTTGGCCAATAACCAACCAGAATAGAACTAAGCAGGAAATCCAAACAGAGATGCAGGGAAAAAAGGGGGCAAAGTCAGGGAGATGCAGCAGTCACTGGAGAAGTAAGATGTGAGGTAACAAGTCACAAACCTTATGGTAAAACATAAAATAATAAAAATGGATTGATTTAATGATTAAAAGATAGTTAATAACAAGCTTGAGCTAATAGGCCAAACAGTTTGAAATTAATATTAAGTCTCAGAGACTTCGGGAACTGGGGGTGGGAGAGAAATTGGTCCAATAGGACAGGACAGACCAGAAAAAAAAAAAGCTTCCAACCACAGATATGGCTCTCTCTGTCTCCTCAGCACTGGGACTTCAGATATGAACCACAGATGTGGCTCTCTCTGTCTCCTCAGCACTGGGACTTCAGATATGAACCACAGATATGGCTCTCTCTGTCTCCTCAGCACTGGGACTTCAGATATGAACCACCGCATTTGACTCTTTACATGATGGCTCTAAAGTTTCAATTCCAGTTGTCACACTCACAAAACAAGTTCTTGACAAAGACTGAGTTCTCCCTCCAGTCCCCCACATTTTAATTTCAGCAGTGCTTTGAGCTTTCTCAATTCCACTCCTGGGCTCATATTATCTTACACATTTATTCCACAACTAGCATCTTCCTTTGTTTCAAGATTTGCTTGTCATAACAATAGTGACATCCTTGCCTAATTTCTACCCCCTGCTTCATCCTCTGAGCACCTAAGGTTTTATCAGCATCATTTTCACCCCATTTACTTATTCCTGGGTACACCTCATCTCAACAGCAACTCTAAGATTCAGAAAGAAGTGCTTCGCCTTGGTTCTCCTTGTCCTTTTCCAAGGAAAGCATAGTGTTATTCATATATTTGCCTTCATCCTGCTATGGTCCTTCATCCATCCAGTCAACCCAGTTTCAGCACCAGCAATACCAGACGTCCCTCTTCTGTACTCCAGGCTGTAACTTTGTGCTCTTTGTATTGTTCTTCATTCATACTATCCTGTTGTATCTGTGCCAATATGAAATTGTCTAAGAATGGGGCTTTGTCCACTGTTAAACTCAGCATCTCTCGGGAACTCTCTGCCATCAGTGCCCTGACCCTGAATCACAGCTGCACTATTGTAGGTGATCTGAACATCTTAAGTGACTCCTGAAAGACGCAGATCTGTAACGGCTATTTTGATAGGGCTGGGAAGAGTGTCTCCAGTAGATGAAGACAGGTCAGAAAGGATTTCGAGAGCCCCATTTAAAGAGAACAGTCACAAACACTTCCAGTTCTCAGGTTTTGAAATTATGGTCAGCCTGGTCTTTGTTGTCCTTGAACTCCACAGCTGCCCCCATTCACAGCTACACAGCAGCACAGCACTTAAGTGCACAGAGAGGATAAGTACGGTTGGGGTTGGCAGATTGGAAAAGGGTTTGGATGGGATCTGGGAAAGGAGCAAATGTTTCAAATGCTTAAGCTTTTGAGACACCTGAGCTCCAATTATTTGCAGTGGGATATTTTCCATGATTCTTCCCAAATCAGCCTTCATTGAGGGTTTCCAAAAACAGGACACTGATAGATACAAGTTTATTTTACCTCGTAACCATCACAGCTTAGAGGCACCTGCCCTGAAGTTGGACCACTGCCAGCTCTGTCACATTCTGCTCACTGAGGCACTGGGCTCCATGATGGAGTATGTTGACGCTGCTCAAAACATTCCTTCTCAGTCTGTCTTCATTGTGGACTGTTTTATATATATTATATTTATATAATGTGTGTAATGTAATATATATTCTGCTGGTGGGAAGAAAAGAACATTAGATACATGTTATGTGTTAACCAGTGATAGCTAGTATGATCCAGCTCTGTATTTGTTACACAGAGTTGTAAAAACATACTAAAGACTGAACACATGAGCTGAGGGAAGGAGAGAATAGATGTGCAAGCTCTCCAGTCTATTTCATTGTGGAAAGCCTCTCCATCTCTCAGAAAGATTAGGAAAGTCTTTGGCAATGGATAATAGAAAAGACATTCCCAATAGAAACTGCAAACACATGTAAGAAGTCTTGGACCAAGCAGAGCAAGGCATGCAAGGAAAACAAGCAGATCCATGGACTAGAGTCTGGAATCCGGGCAATGGATGCATTAATGTTTTAGTCACTGAGACTGTGAGGTCCAGTAAGTGATCAGTATAGAATTTAGATTAAGTTTGTATAATTACAGTATGATAAGAAATAGCCATGAGTTACTGAGTGAACAGAGAAAAGCATGACAAAATTTTTTTTAAGATGGATTGGTAGAAAGCTTTTATAATAGAGGTATTGAAGAAGTGCCACATATTAACTATATGAGCTTCTGAAGGTTAAGGTGATACCAGGAATAACATGACATCATTAGCTGTCCCATTACAGCCATTTCTATCAAATATGACTTCAGAATGGCACTGGAACCCTTCTTAGAGTATTTGGAAACCTCCACTAATCAACTTGAGCTCACAACATAGATGATGCCTAAATGCTATCACTGGTGTAGACAACATCGTAACGTGCTTAGATAACAACAGAAGCTATTGTGTAGGTTATGCATGGGATAGGCTGATAGGATTATATAATACAGGGGTCTGAAGAAGAGTGATAAAATAAAATGACTGAAAACAGAAAACTAAGTTTGTCGACTTCTTACAGGAATGTAATAAAGAAATAAAGAATATAAAATTAAAGCTAGTATTTGGTCAATAGGAATACAGTTAACTAGATATACATGACTTAGAGCGGGTGTAAACTGTTGTGATTCATAACTATTCAAAACCTCTGCAAGTATAGAGAAGTTATTTTATAGTGCATTTTATTGGATGTTTGGGAGACACCAATCAATAAAATAAACGTACTTATTTACCTTAGTGTAAGTGTAAATTCCCTACATGAGAGAAAACCAACAATAGATATGATCATCACATAATTTATTAGATAAAAGCACAGGGAAAGAAAAGAAAATCTGTAGTAAAAGGAGAATTATTACAGAACTGGGGCTTAGAGAACATTCAAATTCATTCATTTAGGGATCCTCACCATTGGACCAATTGTCAGAACTCTTGGAAGGGAAGTTCTATGCACTTGGTAAGAATTGAGGTACGGAGATATACCCTCCAGCTGCTGAGTGTCTGTGAAGACTTACTGTGAGACCAACGCTGGCTCATCTTATCACTTAGCTGCACAGTGTAGTCAAGTTTCTACCAATACTTAAATGAGGTGTGTTGACTCAGAACTCTTTGAAGAAAATAGAGGAGGTTCAGGGGGCGTTGCATTTACTCTGAGTTCAGAGTGTGTGTTTCAGAGGACAGAGAATGACAGTGCATGTTTGTAATTGGTGGCAAGAGGACTCCATTTGCTGCAGAATGCCCACAAATGTCACTGAGTGTTCACCTTCCCATGGTAGGGCCTGCCTTTCTCAGTGAGAGTTGGTGAGCATGTCTTTATGCTCATGCAGAAGAATGGGTGTTTGCTGCTCAGCTGTTTGTGGATGTGTTTCGGAAATTGTTCCATCTACTGAAACTACCCTTCACATCAAGCTTTATGCTTCTGGATTTCAAGGCCATTACTCATACATCCCTGGGCTTCCTCCGTGCAAAAGCTTAAAGTCCATTTCACATTGGATCCAAGCAGCAAGTTTTATTTAGTTCCCCAACTTTCTGGCTTCCTGCTTTCGTAGCTAGCCTCAGAGAGGGGCTGGCCCCACAACTCTTCTCTCCCTGGAACCCTTCTCTCTCCCTTCTCTTGGCACCATCAGCACTTTGTGAGCAGTTCACAGCGTCCTAAGCACACTTTGGCAACAGAAGAAACATTTTCAGTCCCTTCTTGGCAGTAGAGTTATCTTCTGCCTGGCACCAACCTGGAAACATTCCCCATTGTGCAGTTCTTTGGCAGTATCTCAGCAGTAATAGCACAGAGGTACTTCCTGTGTAGCGCCATAAAACATCTCTGCTCCACCAACAGTCATTCAGGGATACTTCCTCCTGTGTAGCACTACTGAAACTCCTGCCCTAGCAGTGACAACAGGAGGATAATTCTGTCTTCTTTAGGAATGCTCCCCTCGCCACATCATCAGAGATCCTTTATCAGCAGGAGTACAGGGAGGCTTTGATGAAAAATTTTGTTGAAAAGACCACAAAGCAACTTTAGATCTTAGGTATTTTATTTCCAGTACTGTTGGAATTCTTCACAAGCATCTACAGCACTACCACCAGTTAGCTGATGAATTTAATATTCCATTCCTTTGCTTGATTCACTTGTGTCATAGAGACCTAGGCATGAAAATGACAGAATTATTTCTTATTTAAATCCTCCAATAATCTCTAAACTTAACTCCATCCAGAAATGAAGAAAGGGCCTGTGAGATGGCTCAGTGGGTCAAGAGGCTTGTTCCACAAGGATGACAACCCAAGTAAAAGTGAGAGAACCAGCTTCATAAAGCTGGCTTATGACTTTCACATGTGTGCTATGGTATGCATACCCACATACATCATGCAAAACTGTGCACACACACAATAATAATTTGTAAAGGAAGCAAAATATGCATTGTATCTTATGTGTTTTCATTCTTCAACAGATATAAAATAAATAAATAAAACCACAGTCTAAACTCTCTCAGTGTTGGAAGAACAGTGAATGCCATGAGCAATTTAGAAGTGCAGAACTGTGGAGAAAGTAGAACAAGTAAAGCTTTGTCGGGGCTACGTGTGTGCGTGCATGTATGTGTGTGCATGTGTACATGTGTGTGCGTGTATGTGCGCGCACATGTGTGCATGTATGTGTGTGCGTGCATGTGTGTGCGTGTATAGCCATGACAAACAAGTGGCTCCTAGCAACATGCATGTGTATGCATGTGTGTGTGGATGTGTGTGTGCATGTGTGTGCATGTGTGTGTGTGTTTCTTGTGCTTTTCTTTGGCTCTTTTCTTATTTGTTTATTTGCTTTGCCCTATTCTAGTTTGTTTTCATTTTATTTTTTATTTTGTTATTACTCCTTAGGTGTCTGCTTGTTTTCTAACAAGAGAGAGAAAGGGTAGGGATTCAGATGGGAGAGGATGGGAGGATCTGGGAGGAGTCAGTAAGGAGGAAACTGTAATCAAAATATATTGCATAAAAATCTATTTTCAATAAAAGAAAAATAGAAGAAAACATAAGATTGCAGAATTGTGAGGAAGGGAGAAGAAACTGAATATCATGTGATATCTAGTGCAGTGGATTCCATTTGTAGCTGACTAATTTACAAGATGCTTTCTCCATTTACACGTTGAAGGCTGCCCTGGGTGGCATATAGCATGTACATCATGCATCTTCAGATAAGACAATGATTTGCAAGTGTTTACGAGTATTCATTTTAGGAAAAACTCCTATTGATGTGGCTATTTATTTTGCTTTGTTTTTCAATGTGTTTCAAGTTCAGTATATTCTTGTCAATATCTTTATCTTTCTTATTTATTTCTGTTTTTTAAGACAGGGTTTCACTCTGTAATAACTTTGACTGCCCTGGAACTGACTCTGTAGACCAGGCTGGCCTTAACTCACAGAGATTCTCCCACCTCTGCTTCCAGAGTGCTGGGATTAAAAGTGTGCACCACTACTACCCCATAGTGGCTGTAGATATTATGCTACAGAAAATATAAATTCTTCAATTTCATAATGCTGTGAATGACATATTTATATCACCATATCACCAAAAGTGAGAACAATAAATTTATGTCCACATTAAAATAGTGGGTCATATTGAATGAAACCATCTGATGTATTTTTGACCACTTCCATGCCTTTAAGATTCTAAACATGGTATATTTTTGAAAAATAGTTATTTTTGGAATAATGAATAAATACAATTTGATGATAATTAAGTAGAGCTCCAAGTTTCCTCCTGACACACAAAATAAAGGTCACAAAAATAGGTATAAAATCAAATATTTTGTATAAAGTAAAATAAAGAAGCTTAATAGCACTGAATCTCTACCAAAAGGAGTTAGAGAAAATGTAACCCAAACAGAATAATTCCAGGCTCAACTATGATACATATCCAGCTTTCCAGAATGATGTCAATAAATTGAATTAACTTGTTCATAACTGATGACACATTCCAAAGAGTAAAATCGGAAAGACCTAAGTAATTGAACCTGCGTCCCCTTCATGGGAGAAAGAGATAGACACAGATGAACAGTGCCTCCCTGGAAGATGCCGCATTCTATAAAGCCAAGGCATGTGGTACAACTCCTCTCAGAATAGCAACTCTGTGGGCTATTTCATCATTTACAGTGAATGGAATAGAAGAAGACAATATTACTTCCCAACAGGAACTAGGGAGATTCTGTCCACAGGGCCAACAGCATTGCTTATTGCAAGTCCATGTTATTGGACTGTGTTTTATAGATAATGAAAGGGTAAGACAACCAGAAGACTTCTTTGTAGTGAACTTTAATGAGGGAAAGTGGACTGGGTAGGAGGGTATGGCTAGAAGAAACACCCAAAGTAGTTAATAAAGCCTAAGTCTGCTGACGTCCAATGTCAAGGCTACTCGGAAAATGAAATTGTTTATACTGTGTGACCAGGCATACGAATCCGGTTTTAGTTAAAACATGGAAAAGTCTACCAGGCAGAGTTTCGCAGCTGCATTCAGCGTTCCCTCTGATTCTTTCCGTCCATGTACCGAGTGAATTTGTAATGTGTAACTATCGTCAAGAAAATAAACAGATGTGTCCCACAGGCAGGAAGAACAGTGAGAGGTCTTAGCAGATTTGACAACAACGGAACTCTGGATGTTGGTTCTGTTGGTAGGAGGGAATTGCAGGCCTGTGTTTGTTAAGTGGTTTCCCATTGGGTAAGATGAAGAGGCTGGCAGTCTCCTTTGAACACTGTCTGGTGGGTGTCTCTGGGTCAGCTGGGATACACCCTCCCCTCATTGTGAGTTCAAGAGCAAGGCCAGACAAATATGCGTGAAAATGAAGAAAATGGGCCCCTCAGAGAATCTCATCTGTCATCGCGGCCTCATATGCTCTCTCATCATACTAGATTCTTCCTATGGAACACAGGGAACTATATTTGAGTGAACCTTTGACCTTTGCAAAGTCTCCACAACTGAACATGTACACTTTCACAGGGCAGGAATGTGTGGACTAGCAAATTAACTCATGGTATGGATGCCACATCTATACTACAGTTGGCAGCACATCTTTAGCGTGGTTTTAGAAATAATCCATCATGGTTTCCCCCACACGCCCTGTAGCTGTCTAAGTGCCCCACAGCCAAGGCACATAGAGGATTTAACATGCTACCACTTTTAAATAAGCATTTATGGAGCAGGCACATTGCAGCACCCACAGACCTTATTTTTAAATACTTTTTTATTAGTTTCTGAGAATTCCAAAGCATGTGTTTTGATCAAAATGAGTCCCTCCCCCAACTCCTCAGGCACCAACACTGCTCTTGTCTCCTACACAATTTTTGTATCATCTTTTTCATTTGTTTTAGCACATCAAGTACAGTTTATGTGGCCCTTTGCTGGCTCATGGTTCACATACCAGGAGCCATATCCTCAAACAGAACTGACTGTCCCTCTCTAAGAAGTTAGCCATCAACAATAGCTCCTCAGCTAGGGGTGGAACTTGGTGTGCATGTCCCCTCTCCATGCTTGGAGTTGATCTGGTTTCAGCCTACGTAGGTCTTACGTGAGCTGTTGTATGCAGAAGACACTGTTTCCTTGTAATCCTCCATTGCCTCTGACCTCTTAAAACCTTTCCACCCCTCCTCTGAAACAGTCCCTGAGTCTTTAGAGGAGGAGGTATGACATAAATGTCCCACTTCAGACTGAGCAATCCATAGTATATCATTGTCTACATCTTGACTACTTGTGGGTCTCTGTGTTAATTGCTCTCTGCTACCAAAAGAAGTTTCTCTGATGGGAGTTGGGAGATGTGGTAATCTATGGATAGAATATCAGGAGTCATTGGGAATCAGTTTACTACTGCATCCAATTAGCAGAATAAGAGTAGTCCATTTTCCCCTGATGATGACCTATGAAGCTACAGGTTCTTGTTATGGACTACAGCTAGATGCCATCATAGCTAACAGTGTCCACAGCTGGCTGCAATTGATTGCTTGTCTCCTCCCATCATGGGCCTTTCAATACTATTAGAGCTAGCCAGTAAGGATGAAGGTTCCAGCTCAATACAGGTTTGATGCCTACATGTTCTATGACTCAAGTATGTGGCTTTCCTCAGCAATAGAGTTTTACTGTCAAGTTCTGGAGAGTAACCGAGATTGTTGTTAGTAGCCTATAATCCTTGAGACTACATGGAACCCTATTATTCAACAGCTCCTAAAGAGGTAACCCATTCCTTGAACTGGAGATTTTATTGGTTGGCCTATACTGACTTATGGCATTGCTGCCCCCTTCTAGGGAATTCCATTTAAATGTTTTATGTTTGTGCATGTGTATATTTTAGGGAGCTTCTACAGTAGTATGTCTCCATATAAATTTTTGGAAATATGGTTAAGTGTTAAGTGTTAATGATCCTCGCCATATTCTCACCTCTGATCTGCCTTCCCATACTCCACCCCATTTAACTCTTCATTATTCTTTTACCCTTTTATAGCACTGCAATCTCTCTCTCCTGTAAGAAGAGATTGCTCATTGGTTTCCAGCCACCCAGACCTGAATAATGACACAGAAACTATATTAATTACAACACTGTATAGCCAATGGCTCAGGCGTTTCCTAGCTAGCTCTTACATCTTAAATTAACCAATTTCTATTAATCTATGTATCACCATGAGACTGTGGTATACCAGCAAGTTTCTGGCATCCTTCTCCTTTGATAGCTGCATGGCATCTGCCTGACTCTGCCTTCTTCCTGCATTCATTTTAGTTTTCCTGCCTGCCTATATTCTGTCCTGCCATAGGCCAAAGCAGCTTCTTTGTTATCTGATGGTAATAAAACATTCACAGCATACAGAGGGGAATCCCATATCACTCTCCTCCCTTGAAAATACCTCCCTATCCCCTTATTGATTTACTAACCACTATGGGTATTCCAAATGGAGTGCGTTTAGCTGAATATGAAGATCTACCTCATGACCCAGCTATAACATTTTGCACTCTCACATATACCAAAGGATTCTGCATTCTCCTGCAGAGATACCTTATTGTCCATGTTCATTGTTGATCTAGGCAAAGTGACCAGAAAGTAAAAACAGCTTAGCTATCATCAGCTGGTGAATACATAATGAAAATGTGCTACATTTATACCAAAGAATATTATTCAACCATCAGAAAAATGAAATTATGAATTTCATAGGTAAATGGGTAGAGATGAGAACCATTATGGTGAGTGAGGTAACCAGACCTAGAAAGACAAACATCACATGTTTTCTTGTATTTGTGGATGTTAGCATGTTCTCTTTTTAGCATGGCTCTCTTCCTGCAAATCTAGTCAAACAAAACAACACTAAATAAAGAACATCAAAGTGTGACATTTATGCAGGTATCACCTTTCTGTGTACCACCATTCAGTGGTTATTAAAACACAAATTCATGCAGTCTAATGGAATATATTAAGGGTCACCATCCAATGGGGCCTGGGCAACCTTCCAAAAGCTACTTCCCCAAAGAAAAATGACTCTGCCTCCCTCAGTACCCATTAACCACAGGGAAATCTTAGGGATCTTAATTTGGTTTGGATGTTAGCTTATAATTCTTCAGTGAGCACCCTTACACAGACCTCTGTGTGCACAGCAATTATTTCTCTGGTGTTGTCTAACAGTAGTGGCCTAGTCCATGTTGGTGATGAAGTTCACTTTAATCCTGTGTTATAAAAATGCATTACCTTCCAAAGTTTCCTAATACTTTTCAGTTTTTTTTCTTTTATCAAGCTCTTTTCCTCAGCTGGATGTGGTGTGTGAGGAATTAATTAATTAATGCAGGAATGTGTCATTTGCTTTCTCTCACCTCCTACCACAAAATTGCCAGTCATGTGTTTCAATGCCACTTATTGAATAGTCTCCCTTTATTGGCTTTTCTTATTTTTTCATTTTTTAACATTTTTGTTTTGTTTTTTTTTTGAGCTATACATTTTTCTCTGTTCCCCTCCCTTCCCCTCCCCTCCCCTCCCCTTCTACCCTCTCCCATGGTCCCCATGCTCCCTATTTACTCAGGAGATCTTGTCTTTTTCTACTTCCCATGTA
>LOJH01053367.1:0-11895 GCA_001685095.1 Ellobius talpinus
GTAATTACTAAGTAATCTAACAGGCTTCAGCTTTAGAGCTCTGACAAAAAAAAAAAGGAAAAAAAAACCATGTGCAAAAATATCCCAGATGTCCATACAAATGGTTCTGCCACCTAGACCATCTAACCCAGGAGAGCCCATAGGGTTTGAAGGGTTTGTCAGCATTTGTTGCCTTTACAATGGTCCCACTGTAAAACCACTTAAAGAGAGGAACTTTGCAGAACTTTAATAGTAAATATTTCAATCATTTTATCCTCTATGTATACTTCCTCTCTGTTTTTTTAAAACTGGCCTCTAGATTTTACAGGATCCCAGTAGAGAGGAGATGTTTACTGAAATAAACATCAAATTTTCTGAGAATTAAGTTGAATGGCAGGAACAGACTGTTAGTTTACCTGTGAAGCTATACAATTGAGAATAAAGAGGAGTCTTCTGTCACAGGATCCGCACCTCCTAAAAGGACAAGACTTGGAAGCATGCGCTTTAACTCCCTCCGGCTCCTGCTCATGCTGTTTCTTCCGCCTCGTCAGCCAAAGACATGGGAGTTTCTCTAATCAGCTGGCTGAAGAGAAAGATAGAAAGAAAAACTGCCAAATGGCTTACAAGTGTTTCGGCATGGTACACTGATTTAGCAGCGGATTGCTATATCATCATAACCCTATTCTGAGCTGGCCCCAGTGTTAGGGAGGAAGGGAAATTCTCCTGGCAGTCTCAACCTCATGTGTTGGATCTATTTGTTGTAGAATCATCTCTTCCTCATAATGAATCTGATCCACACACCTCATTTCCCCTCTGGAACAGAGAAAGCAAGAAGCTTGTTAGACAGCGAGGGACACACAGAAAGCACGAGTGGATTTGTTGAAATGGAGTTTAGAGGACGATATATGTACGTGGGGGGGCACATCTGAAAATTCAGAGAATAAAGGGATTTTTGTCCTTTATCGATGACCAACATGGAAAACCTCCAGCAGAAGAGACAGGCAAATGGATAGACGTGATTTCTCATTCTACAGATGTCAGTCCGTTCTTCTCCAGCCACTTCTGGTTCTTTTCCACCAGCCCCATCAACAAAGTGATTATGTGATAAATATGAAAGATAAAATATTCCTGATCTTAGCAACTTGGACTTCCAATCCCTCAACCTGAGAAAGGAAAGCCTAACACCAATTCCATGGGTCTGCCACTCTCCAGCAGAGCTAGCCACCTCCTGGGGGTTCATTTGTGTTGAACAATTACATTCATGGAAGATGCAGCAATTTTTTTTTCACTTCAGAAGATGTTTTTCTCTGGATATCAGCCTAATATAGCATGTTAGCTCCCAAAGCTTCAGGCAAAGGTGCCATCCACAGATGACAGAATGCTTCATATGACATATCATAGCATGGCCTCCATCCACGAAACTTAATATACAGTTAAGTGGTCGGCAACAGTGGACTTTTCCTTCTTAAATTCACCAATCCTATCACATGGTTCCTTGGAATCAATTGAGTAAACTTTTAAAAACTCAGGTAGTTTGGTGAATAGGAATGCAGAATGAGCTATTTCCTCTCCTCATTGTTCCCACCAGCAACATTCTGCTTGCTGTCCCCATATCTTTAAGATCAGAGGACAGAAATCTTCATCCCTAAGGAAGGAATGCTTCTATGACACATAGATCTAAATACTCAATGAAGGTCACTCATGAAAATCAATCAGCAGAAGGAAGTTTACTGAGTGGATCAGTGACTGATTTCAACTCTCTGCTGCCAGCAGAATTCCAATACAACCATCAAATCTCCACCCCCTGGTTTCCATCCTGTATAATCCTTCTATACCCTTGAATGTATGTAAGACCTATTAATATGATAGCTGTGTTTTTTATTCAGCTGTATTGTTTAAAGATGCAGTTGTAGCTGATTAGAATAAGAATCTTATGTTCACTAGCATTTCCTGACTGTGACAAATCTCCAGAAAAGCAACTTTAAAAGAGGAAAGATTTGTTTGGGATCAAGGTTTGAGGAATTTCTAGTCAATGATCTTCTGACTTCCTGTGACTTGTGGTAAAGCAGAATAGCATAGCAGAAAAGGCCCTGACAGAAGCAAGCTATGCACATCGTGGCAGCTGGAAAGTAGGCTGGGACAGGAATCCAGAAGAAACAAACTATATCCTCCAAATATACCACCAGCGACATACTTCTGTCAGCTGGACCCCACCTCCCATTTCCTATCACCTCTGAGTAATGTCATCAAATTATTACTCCATGAGCAGATCATGGATTAGCCCTCAGGATGCAATCACCTTCCCCGAGCCCATCAGCTGAAAGTCAAGCTGTAGAGGTTTCTGAAATCAAAAGGACATGAAAATAAAGACCATAAGAACAAAGTCAATGGTTAAAAAAATAGTAATAAACTCAAAAATAGCCAAGGCTTCACAAAATATAGGACAGAATCGAAACCATGTGGACAGAGAAAAAGAAAGTTTCTCATTCCCCCGTGAATAGGCAAGCGATAACTGTGGACACGCCCAAATACAAAGACAGTGAGAGGAGTAACATTTACCCCTCCCCGGCCACGTGCTGCACACATTGCCAAGTCGATTTCAGCAACTCTAGTTACTAAACCCAACTTTAGAAAGGAACACATCGTCCTTACACAGATCCAAGTCCTGGCTAAAAGTCAACAAACAGGTGCTCCAACCCGTTCTCTGACACATGAATACTAAGACAGCAACTAAGGTGAGGTGTAATGCCTAATATCCCAGCAGGGCCTCCAACTGTAACGCCTGAGTCTGCGTTACTCTCGATATAGTTCAGGCGCCACTGTACCATATGCGAGCTGGGCGGGGGGCCTGGAGATTGAAAGAACACACAAGAGACCTGGGTCATTCGAAAGGAGATCAGACGAACGTCGTTTATTTAAACTTAGGAAAAACCTAAGTTTATTGCTGCACAATGGAATACCCCCCAAGGCAGGTGGGAAATTACCATGCCAATGTGGCGTCAACAATGCCCTATAGCCAATCACCAGGCAGGGCAGAGGGAGCACAGGAACAAACAGGAAACACTGGCCAGAAACTGTCCTCAAGATGAAACCCAGGAGCAGGGGTAGACACATGGGCCCTACAGTGAGGGGGGACAGAAATAGAGGGAGAGGGACAGACAAGGAAACAGAGACAGAGAAGGACAGAGAGAGAGCCATGATTTATATATTTAGGTGTAACAGAAAGAGACTGGTCTACACGAACTTCAAGGACACCGGATGTCCTAGTTAAGGTTACTATTGCTGTGATGAAACAGGAGGACTAAAGCAACTGGAGGAGGGAAGGGTTTATTTAAGCTTACATTTCCGGGATACAGTTCATCATTGCGAGAAGTCAGAACAGGAACTCAAACAGGGCAGGAACCTGAAGGCAGGACCTGAGGCAGAGGCCATGGAAGGGTGCTGCTTCCTGGCTTGCTCCTGGTGGCTCACTCAGACTGCTTTCTTAGACCACCCAGGACCATCAGTCCTGGAATGGCCCTACCACAATGGACTGGGACCTCCCACATGAATCAATAGTTTAAAAAAGTATCCCACTGTCTGCAGCCCTGTCTTATAGAGGCATTTTGTCAACTGAGTCTCCTTCTCTCAAACGACTCTAGTCAATGTCAAGTTGACATTGAGCTAGCCAGCACAGATGAAAAGCTTGCGTATAAAAATCACAGTTCCTCAATACACTAGAAAAATGTAATTTAAACAAAGGATTATTCTAACTTGGTTTAATAATTATAACAATCACATTATGATTTCTAAAAGGGGTCATAATTAAGAACAAGCATTAAAATGTGGTTTAATGTTTAAATGGTAGCATTCAGAACTCTTAGCTAAGCATTCTATTGGCAAGTTTCTGAGGACATAGACATGAGCTGCCATCCCAAGGCCCCATTGTGGCAAGGATGATGTCATACCATGTGCCAAATTGAACAGTGCTCTCTAAGACACTCTAAGATCCATAACTGTCATATACTCATGCCCAATAATAATAAAATTAGTTTGTTAGCAAGAACTTACCCTGTATGACACTTACAAGACACTCTAAGATCCACAACTGTCATATACTCATTCCCAATAATAATAAAATTGGTTTGTTAGCAAGAACTTATCCTGTATGACACTCTATTAAAATGTATAATGGGAGGGGGCAGCACTTACCTAATTCTCATCATTCTAGAAGACAAAAGTTATAATTTCAGAGAAAAAAAAGCTACCATGTGCTTTGCCCAAAGTCACACTAGGAGAAAGGAAACTCGGAACTCACAGCCATCTAACACATAATTCCATGCTTTCAGCCACATGTTGGTTCCACTCCTACATTTACAAACCTACGAAAACAACCATCCACTTCTTGAAACACTAATGTTCAAATATGTGCTTCCCAGACAAAAAAATTCTTCGTGTGGATTTTGCAAATTTCTCATGATTGCAAATTTTCTATGACTTTCTATATAAAAATGATAGTTTAGATTATTTTCTGACCCCTATACTTTCTTTTTTAAAAAAATACACCATGAAGTCTATGTTTAATTTAAATTCAACCTCAGTTGAAAAAGGTTTGCTGCTCTCCTGAGTGCCACAATTCCTGGTACGGAATTGCTGACCTAGTTTTAAAGAGAGGGATAAACTAACATATCTCAAACGGAGTCTTCAGGGAGAGAACAGAGTTATTGTTCATGTCCCATTTATATGGACTGCTGACCTTTCAGAAGGATCCATTGCTTATTGTAAATGTTTAATGAATAAAAATAATTGAGCTCACACACTGCAACAATGATTCATGCTGGTTTTTCTTTTCTTAAATACCACACCGAACACCTAACCTACATTCAGTCTTAAGGATTACTGTTTGGCTCTATGTTTTAGAATGCAAAAGAGCATATTCTTAAGCCTATATCTAATCCCAAAGATAAAGTTTGTACATAGAAAAAAAGAACTGTATCTACTTACACTAACTGATAAAGAAGTGGTGGTTAAGCCCACTCATCACACACGCTGAGCAAGTGCACGTTACTGACGAATATAATAAGGATGACTCAGAGATGGGGGCTTTTTGCTCATATGATAAATCAGTAGCAACACTGAAACGAACATTGAGTGCAGGTGCTGAGATTACAGCATATAATACTGTCCTGGTTAATCTTAGGTGAATTTGACTGTATTGAGTGGTATCTAGAAAGCTATCAAATCATGCTTCTGAATGGGTCTACAAGAGTGTTGCCAGAAATAATTGACAAGTATGTCAGGGAAGAGAGAGGGGAAGATTCATCTGAACGTGTATAACACTCTCCAGTAGGTTATAGGTGGACGGTGGAACAAAAGGAGACAAGAGAGGGGAGCTGGATCACTCTCAAGTCAAGCTTGATTTTTCTTGACCAGGTGTGTGTCTTGCTATTGCCACCATTTGTAGACATCAAATACTACTAAACACAGATTAACACCAGTGGCTCTCCAGGGAACCTCCAGGCTCTCAGCCTTAGACTTGAACTGCATCACTGATTCTGAGGTTGGCAGCTTACTGGACTGAGCAGGTACCACCTGCAGACAGCCATTGTAAGACAATCCAGTCTGTGTTCAGGCAAACAAATCTTTCGTTCATGCACAATACATGTATGCATACACATATGATTCACACACACATGAATGTTTTTTTCTATTCATTCTGATCCTCTGTCCCTCTAGAGTGTCCTAAAAATACATACTTACAAGATTCAGAATCAGAAAACACCTGTTGTTTCAGAGTATTTGCAAAAAAAGACTACTTAAGTGGATAGAAAGTTTAGAAATCAACAAATAACATAAAGCTCTAAAAGACAAATACTAAAGAGCAAATGTGCTTAAAGTTGGAGTTATCTTTGTCCCTATCTTCATTAGTTCTTTGAGAATTTTATATGATGCATTTTGATGATATGAACCCTCCTCTCCCCAGACGAATCTTCTTAGATCCATCTCCCCTTCCCTACCCAGGCAATTGTGTGTCCTCTTTTTAAAAACCATCAAGTATAGTTTATCCTCCCTTATACTCTTGAATGTGTACGTAGCCTTCCAGTAGAGGGCAGTCTGCAAACCAAGGGCTGCACTATCATGAGAACTAATTTTCTCTCTCCTAGCAGCCATCAACTACCAGTATCTCCTTAGCTGAGGGTGGGATTTCACATCCACCTCCCCTATCCTGCTGGAATTTTGTCTGGCCTGAGCCTTCATGAGTATTATGCACACTGTCTCAACCACTGTGAATTCATAGATGCAACTGCCTTGCTACGTCCAGAAAATGTTTGTTTGTAGTCATCCACCATTTATGGCTGTTACGATCTTTCTGTTCTCTCTTCTGCCATGATCTCTAAACCTAGTGAAGGAGTTTTATATAGATGTCCTAGTTAGAAATGAGCATTTCCCAGCCTCTTACGCCTCTCCCCTTGACTAGTTGTAAGTCTGGGTTAATCACCACCTACTGTAAAAAGAACCTTCTTTGATAAGGGCTGAAGGATGCACTAATCTACAAAATGAAAACTTTAAGACACTGAAAACGACATTGAAGAAAACACCAGAAGACAGAGAAAACTCCCATGCTCATGGACTGGTGGAATTAATATGAAAATGGCCATCATACTAAATACAATCTGCTGGTTCAGTGCAATCTGCATCAGAATCCCAAGGCAATTGTCCACAGAAATTAAAAAAAAAACCCACTAACCTTAAATTTCACATGGAAACAGAGAAGATCCAAGATATCTAAAATAATCCTGAAGAGTAAAAGAACAGCTCTATCTTGAATTTCGAGTTACACTACAGAGATACAGTAGTAAAGCCAGCATGGCACTGGCACGGAAACATTTTCCTGATCAATGGACTAGAATTGGAGGCCCACACAGAGACCTATTCATCTGCAGGCACCTGGCTTTTGACAAAGAGGCCAAAAATACACATTGGAGTAAAGATACCATCTTCAACAAATGGTGCTCTCTATCTGAATAGCTACGTGCAAAAGAATGAAATAGAATCTTTATCACTCGCCCTGCATAAAAATGATTGATCCAGAGCATCAATATAAAATCTGATGCCCTGAAACTGATAGTGTAAAAAATATCTCAGTTTAGTAGAAATCAACTTCAAACAGTGAATCCCATGGGTTAAATAGGAGCTTTAAGTTAACCAAAATAAATAAAATGGCTCAGCAGTTAAGAATGTAAGTGGCTGGCACAAGCCTCAGACCAGAGTTTAATTCCTGAAACCCATGTGGCTGTATCTGTAATCCCAGCACTCTTGCAGCCAGACTGGAGCTAGAGACAGAGAACCTGCCCAGAAGCTACACCGGAACATGCAGAGCACACGAAGGCATAGAGAGACCCCGCCTCAACAAGGTGGGAGGAGAGAGCCAACTCCTAAAAATCTTCTAATCACCCCCATACGCATGCTAACGCATGTACATACTTGTATTCACACACATCACACAGAACACATCACACACAAATAATAACAATTAAGAATAAAAATACGTCCAGAAAAATGTGAAATATAAAAATATCTACTTTTTAAAGTGCATATTTAATTACAAAGAATAAAAAATTTTTAAAAAACTTAATTAAGATGGAGCCTAACATGAACATAAGAATAAAAATTATAAAATTCTACATTTTCAAAGTTAAGTTGAAAAAAATGGAAAAATTCAAGATGGTATGTGGAGTCTGCCCAAATAATAAAAACTGAGAATTGCCAAGCTATTTAACTTGGTCGCATTTGTTGATGTAGATAATACATTCGTTTTTAGCACACTACAAGTTGAACACAAATGCTTAATAATGCGTCTGCTTTGGCTTCCAAGCCTATTGAGCACGATTTCAATGATACAACTAGTCAAACAGCTTCAACACACATATTCTCAGATTGTTTTCTAAATAACAGGTGAAAACAATGACTACGGAATTTAATCTGTCCATTACTAAAGTCTTTAGTGATACCCTAACAGGGCTGTTTCAATTGGGGTTCAAGGAAAATAATTAGTACTTAATGGAATGTACATTAAATTGGGTTTTGTTAGATGGGCTCATAAAATATTAATTTAAAATTATTCTAATAACTTTTAAGTATGCCTCAAAGTGTATTCATAATACCTAACCATCCAATTATATGAGTATAATATTACACAAGCTACTCCATAAAGCCATATGGAAATATTATAAGCACTGGTTTTTCATTTATTATACATTTCTTAGATTATTTATGCTTTTCCTTAGAAGTTACAGCTCCTTTTGTTTTCTATGGATGTCTTATTGCCATGCCTCCAACACAAGGATCATTTCAAATTCACTGCCTGATTTTAATCTTTGGCTTCCTATCTTTCCTTTATCTGCAATTCCACATTTGTTTTAGTGTCTACTTTGAATGAAACGCCCTACTTGATGATACAATTCATTTTAGGCTGACTTGAATCAGTGATTAAAAGTCTGTTTTCCTCTTTTTCTACAGTCCCCTAATAGTTGGAGAAACACATGCACAGACTAGGAAGTTCTTATTCTTAAGGACTGGTTACATTTCCAAATAATGTATTTGTTCTAAGTGGCCCTTTGCCTCTCCAGACGCCTTAGGACAGGATGCTCTGGAAATGTCTATAGTCTTTCTCTGTGCTCTTTGACATGCAGGCTAATATGGGGGTTGGTAGAAAACTAATATTTTTGTATATTAACTGTTCATTAGACTCATTTAAATTGATCTTTTGTCTTTAAATAGGAATAATTATAGAAATTTGAGAGTTTTTAAACTTCAATTTGTGTGAAGCTGAACTTCATGCTGTTTCTATGAAAAATGTTTCTGTGGGTGGAAACGCCACCAACTAAAATGTTGCTATTGGGAGGGGAGTATCTGGTACTTCTCAAGTTGCCTTCATTAATGCTCTAAGGAGAGGAAGCAAAGTTCTACAGATTTTACCCTCTGGAGTTTGCCTCCCAGCTTTCTTTAGGAGCCAATGGTGTAGGGCTCACTTTCAGTTGTATTCTTAAAATTGTATAAAGTGTTGCTTCCTTAGCTTTCAGTCCCTCGGTTTCACAAAAATAAGTCTAAAAGTTAAGCTCAGTTGTAAAATACTAACAGAGCATCATTGCCCTGAATTTCAGATAGAGAGGTGTGAAGTCAATACCATAAGGTCAAGTGAATCAGGGACGTAGTGTCCAAAACAAGGCAACTGCAGACTAAAATTCTAGGGAGTCCTGCCTTGGGTTGGGAGGAAAAGACCCAGCTAAACACAAGGAACAAGTAGGGCACTGAGTGTCCTAGCCTAGGTGTGAGCACATTGAGATCACTGTGAAATAAGAATTACAAAGCCAGAAGGAGATGGCAAAGGTCTATTCTTCAGCACGAGTTAAGGCCAATTCTTCAGAACAAAGGCTGGCAGAAGAGCAGATGCAAGGCGATAGAGGGGTAAAGGGGAGCTGTCCTCGGTCAAAACAGAAAATGATGTGATAAAACTGTTACATCTGAGCACAGCAAACGCCTGCATGCGAAGAAGGGGTAAGAAGTGAAGACGTACTCTAAATACCTGAGAAAGTTAAAGAGTTAATTTCTGACCATTGTAGGGGCCTGTTCACACAGAACTCTTTGAGCACATAAAACATGCCACAGGAAGCTAGGGAACTGAATTTGATTTCGTATTTTAAAGTACTTTCCCTTGATATAATTATTCACACCTACCCTATGGGACATGCCACCTCTATGGAGATAAAAGTGACAAGCTCTACCTGATTAAAATGGGCTGTTTCTCTGCCATCTGACCTCCTGTAAGAGCCCAGGCGCACTGCATCATGCCCAGCAATCTTCAGAATGCATCTGTTTCCACTGAACCTCTGACATTACTCATTTCTCCTTATTCCTGTTGGCAGCTACATCCATTAGGATATAAGATGTGGGTGTCACGGGGATGTTAAGATTTAGAATGCTGTATTGGTGAACATAAGGTTCCTGGGCTCCCCAGAAGGTCTCTTTCACACCTCCCACCTTATATCACCCAATTAACACATTGCCAGAAGACGGGACTTTCATTGACAGCACACCTGAAGATGGGCATGGATGTGCACGCCTGTTATCCCAGAGAGGATTGCGTTGAGAACTGGAGATATTAAAAGATGACAAGAACAGGAAGTGGAAAGCCATAGACAGGAGACGGCACCCATGAGGCACCGTCTACAGAACACGCTGCACAGTTGCTCCAGAGTGAGACATTCATCCTCCCCCCTTGCCGGTGTTCCAGCCTTTCACCTGCACATGATGGAAGATACCTTCAGAAAGACCCTGGACTCCTCAGGCTTAGCAAACTGAATCTTGACGAGTATCTTTTCTTTTTGGCTCCAGACAATGTGACATTGCAGATTTGATAATATTGTTCTTTGCAGATCTCAGAAGGCTTGAACTTCTAGACACATCTGAACTCTATGAATAAAAGAGATGGTCCACCTGAGAAGGCTAAATTGGGTAAGAGGGTGTTCGTATGAATTTGTTTCCTGTCATAGGCTCATAAAGAATGAGAGACTAATTCCAAATAATGTGGGAAAGGTAGAAGAAGGACATATATGGTTTTAAGTTTTGCAATACTATAACCTCAAACTTAGGACCTGGCCCATAACTCACATGAATAAACATGAGTGGAAACCCCAACCATGGCTTCCTCAGCCTGAATTGGACATAGTTCTGAAATGGTATTGTCAGGTTAGACAAAAATGTAACCATGTATGTGGTCCACCTGTTGTGGATTTCTCAGTCTTCTCTGCAGCACAGATGAAGATTAGGTAATGCAACATGTTTTTGCTATCAAAAGTAGAGCATAAATTTCTGCCAAGAACATGAAGTAGACATAAATTTCCCTCTTCCCCCTGATTAAGTACAACTAAACACCATGGAAATTATATGTATTCTTTTTAAAGATTTATTTATTTATCATGTACTCAGTGTTGTGAATGCATGTATCACTGCAGGCCAGAAGAGGGCACCAGACCTCATTACAGATGGTTGTGAGCACATGCGGTTGCTGGGAATTGAACTCAGGACCCTTGGAAGAGCAGGCAAAGCTCTTAACCACTGAGCCACCTCTCCAGCCCCTGTATTTTAAAAGTCTTAAGAAGACTGTGAAAGATTGAAAGAACACTGACCAGCGAGAGAATATGTCAGGTTCCTAACAATGACATGGCAGTGAGTTCTTGGGGCCTCATCTTACCTCTTTAACACCAGTTGATACTAAAGAAGCTGGCCAGCTAGAAAAGTCCTAAATGTTTTCTTTCTGACCAACTAAGAAGTAAGACAAAAGTTTTAGATGACATTTCCCTTTTTCACTTAATTTGTTTTGAATAGGGGAAAGATAACATGTTTCTGAAATCAAGTTACTAAATTCCAGGCATATTTAATTCAACATGTTTCATGGGTTTTTTAAAATTAAAATTTGATCACACCATTTCCCCCATTCCATTCTTCCCTCCAACCCCTCTTCTGATTACCACAACTAACCCCCACCCCTTCTCAAATTCATGGCCTCTCCTTCTTGGTGATTGTTACAGATACGTAAATGTATAAATACATAAATAAATGTGTTCAATCCATTTAGTGTCTCTTGTAGGTATATGATTTCAAAGTTGACCAGTTGGCACTGAATAATCAATTAAGAGGTTCATCCCTGGCTAAGAATATTTTTCCCACACTCAGCAGCCCTGAGTTGCCTATAGTTCCTTGTTTAGAGGTGGAATGCTATGAAAGATTACCTCCCTTACATTTTAGTGTATGTATTACTTAAGGATTCTATTGCTGTGATAAAACACCATGACCAAAAGCAACTTGGGGAAAGAAACAGTTTATTTCATCTTATAGCATGTAGTTATCATGCAGGGAAGTCAGGAGGGAACATGG
>LOJH01053368.1:0-11323 GCA_001685095.1 Ellobius talpinus
AAAGAAAGAAAGAAAGAAAGAAAATCGAAGTCATGAGATAAATCAGAGTGTTGTTAAGAGAAAAGAAATGCATTCCAATGGATTTTAAATTTTGCTAGTGTAACCTTTTTCGGTGCTTCTACACTATTGAGAACAGAGTGAAGCCCCTGGCTGCCCCATGTTTTTAGAGCACATTGTGGGAAACTAAAAGAAACAATGTCAATTAAAAAAAATTCTTGTGTGAAGGTGGTGGTAGTTGCCTTTAATCCCAGCACTCTGGAGGCAGGAGGATCTCTGTGAGTTCAAGGCCAGCCTAGTCTACAAGAGCTAGTTCTGGGACAGGTGCCAAAGCTACAGGAAAAAAAAAGGAGGAGGAAGAGGAGGAGGAGGAGGAAGAGGAGGAGGAAGGGGGAAGGATGAGGAGGAGCAGGAGGAGGAGGAGGAAGAAGGGGAGGAAGAGGGGAAGGATGAGGAGGAGCAGGAGGAGGAGGAGGAAGAAGAAGAAGGGGAGGAAGAGGGGAAGGATGAGGATGAGGAGCAGGAGGAGAAGGAAGAGGAGGAGGAGGAGGAGAAGAAGAAAAAGAAGAATTCTTGAAAGGGAGGAAAACAGGAGGAAAAAATACAGAAACAAAAATACTATTATAAAATATACACTAAATTTTTGCTAGAAACTAAATTATAGCTGTTGGATATGGAAATGTACATAAGATTAGAAGGAAGGTGTAAAGCTAGTACAGTACTGCTCCTTAGAAATGCATTTTCAGGGAAATATAACAAAACCCTCTTTCAATATACGCTTAGCTTTCACTATCCCACTTAAAAATCCATAGATATTTGAAGAAAGGAAATGTCTGCCTCACCCTGGAGCAAACAATTGATAGACCATTCCAATGGAGCACCAGCCTTTCTATTAGCAGACAGGAACGTTGGGGCCAAGGTTACGTCATTTCCAAGGTCTTAAGGGAGAACAAGAAGACAGTGAATGGAATCTCCCCAAAGAACTAAAGAGAGGAAGAACATTCTAATCCTAATACTGCACTGGCTTTTAAATGAAAAAGAAAATCATTTTGTAGACTCAAGAGAAGATTGGAGGCAACAGAGAAGAAAATTGTTTTAATTAAGGATGGAAGCTATGAAATCTGAAGGACAGAGGGTAAAAATGTTGAAGGATAATGAATGTCGGCCGACTGTCTATCATCCTGTGATTGAAATTCCAAACATAAGGGATGATTTAGAACAGAAAAAGCTTCTTGTAAGAAATTCTTAAAACTTTTCTAAATTTGAGGGAAAATGAGACCAGATGGAAATTCTGACTTACAGGAAGAATAAGGATTATAAAAATCACTTTAAAAGTCAATATATAGCTATAATAAATGCATATTCATATGTGCATGTACCAGCCAATATTTTTTACTTTAAACAATGAAAGGATTATAGTTAATAATGATGTGATAATATAAGTTATTATTTGTTATAATGCAATGAGAATGCATTATACTTGGTTCCGTGTTAACTTTCTCATTGAGATTATATTAATATATTATTATCCATGCTGTAGATTAGGACCAAACGTGTCTCCCACTCCTGTGCAATGAGACAGTTGTTGGTTTGTATTGCAATGAAAAGAGGCTAAATATCTTCCATATTTTTATTTTATTTTAAAATGATTTCCCTTATTCAAACCATTGTACTTACAAAAATAAAAGCATAAAATTATTTTCAGTACAGGGTTTAATTTCACAGTATGTCAATTTGCCACTGAGAAAAATGCTGATGTTTTATTTTGGAAAGAGAGTTACTAGGTCTTACTGTTTCAATAGCTCTCAAGTCAGGCATATAATTAATGAAAGTGTCTATTAAAATATGTTGTTATGCTTTAAATGGCTTTTCACATTTTCATTCTACAGTTCAGAAAAAATGTTTCACCTGGAAGAATACTTTTTTATTTCTCTGCCATGATAAGAAGTTACCGAGCATTTTTATTCCATTAAATGAGCTCCTTGGCAGATGAATTCAAAGTATATGGATTGCAGTTCACCAATTATTTTCAATATCATTTCTTCTGAGCAGGTTTTTTAAGGCCACTGATATGAGTCTCATTCTTAATTGTCTCACGATTACATCTTAATATGTCCCAAACTAGGTTCACATTTCCATATTCCTTGTCATGTTGGGTAAATATATCAATTAGGCCATTGCTTAACATTGGTCTCTGTAGTTTAGTTACTTTGTGTAGGATAGTTAACTAGTTATCTTTCATTGTTTCAGGAGTACTTTGGGATGGTCTCAAAATTCTAGGCAGCCATGGCATTGTAGCAAACTCCACAGTATAACAGCAGTCACAGGTGACTTACTACCCCTCGACAGTAATCAACACGTGAGCATACATATTGTGGAAACTGGTTAGCAATCTGAGAATGGCTGAGAAATTTTTGTTCAGTGTAGGTGGATTTACCAATCTCAAATACTTTTAGGTGATGCTTCTTACAGATAGATTCCAACTTTCTACCACTTCCGGCTCTGTTTCCACATCCACTCACCACTTAGCAGCTGGCTTTAAGCCTACAGAATATCTATTCTGTTCATCACTCATAAACATTGTCAGCACTCTTTGTCATTTTGTGGCATGGCTATTATGCAGGGTTATGTCTTTTATAAGACAGCCAGAGACCCTCCCTTGAATATTAACAAACTCATGCTCAGACTAACAGACTGAAAGGAACAGCCTCTTACTAAATACTGGCCTAGGGGGCATCAAGACTTCCTGCAATGCTTGCCAAGGCTTCATTTATCAGGCATGCAGATAGAATTTTGGGGTAATGAAAGTACGACTCAGTTATCTTTCAAATTCTTTTTTGAGAAGTCTAGCTTTATTAAAAATCACTGTCACTGAACTTCTAAATCTCTGTCATTTTATCAAAGTTCCTTTTCTTGGGTCTCATAAGAGACTCTATTATATGGATCCTCCTTTTTCATATTCAGATGATGAAAAATGCACATGAAGGCTGTTCCTTCTCTAGTTAAGCAGGTAGCTGTTCTGGGTAGATACTGGAGAATTTGGTTAAATATCTCAATGTTTCATTTTCTGACTTATCCTCATTTTCTCTTTCTTTATAATGCCTTGAACTTGGTGTTTCTAAATTCAATCCTACACTGTTTGCTCTCTGTATCCAAATGGTGTTGTGCAATATTTGAAGAAATAATTTGTCACTGTTTGGCCAGTTTTTGATTTGGCCTTTTCCTCCTCTCTGATGATCAGATATCCTAGTAAATCAAGCTCTGTTCACAAGCTGGTACTGTACTGGTCCTCTGGGGACTCTAAACTGGTGCTCCTCTGAGCCATGAGTCTGCTCACATATGCTTGTTGCATCCCTCCTAGGTCATACTGCTCTTCAAGGACATGGACAATTTACTCACTTATTTTCTTTCCAGTCTTAGCAAAGCATACTGTCCTTTCTTTCTCTGCCACTTTGGGTTTTCTCAACAATACTATAACCTGTTGCAAAAAAGAGATACCCCAGGTTTAGGGAAGTGGCAGCCAGAGACAACTGTACTGGGGCTGGAATTTAAACGTTTCCAACAATATCTTATCGTGTTTCAATTTTCAATTTTTGCAGTTTGTAGTGTGAACCTCTCTTAAAGAGTAGGCAGCCTTAGTTTTGGGGCTGTTGAGTGTTAAGGATGCTACTTAAGTCTTTAAATTGATTTTTATTTTGTCTTAGGTATATGGGTATTTTGCCTGAATTTATACATCTTAGATTTCCTGACGCTGGAGTCATAGACAGTTGTGAAGTGCTGCGTCTGAATCAAAAAAGGGTCCTTGGAAAGACTAGCCCTGGCTCGTAACCACTGAGCCATTTCTTTAGTCCTCCATCTCTGTTCTTCAAGTGAAATATGTTGAAGTAAATTAATGATAATATCAGCAATAAGGTAGCATACATCTTAGAGAGGTAGCAAAGTATATAAAAGCTGTCTACTAGGTTCATAACAAGTGAAACAAAAGCTGGACTTTATCACATTATCCTCCACAGAGATCCTAAAATGGCATATTCATGGGGCATCTTCCTGGATAAGTTGAAATGTAGAGACTGTAGGAAAATGATGAGCTGTTGTTTCAGAACTTCAGTGAGCTGACTGAGCTAACTGATTGTGTCTTTGAGTTACAATGAACAAGTAGAGATAAAAAACATCAAATACCATTTGTCAAATGTATATTATTTTCTAAAAAGAAAAAGACTTCACACATAGAACACACAGTGCACACAACTGTACTGACTTCTGCAGAATCTACTCAGATACCGACATATTTAGCATTGTGTGCTCAGAACAGTGGCACTTCCCTTAAATATCAGAATCTCAGCTGTCAAAAGTCCTCTGAACTCATTAATACTCATTTGTCTCTGTCTGTAACATCCTCTCAAGAGCTGGGTCATGCTGGGTGCTTGGTCTCTTTGCAACTTTGAATGAGGTCAGTTTACAAGAAGAGGGATTTGTAATTTGGGAGGTATCTCAGGGAATTACTTAAATTTTTCCTTACAAAGTTCCAATTACAAAGGAAAGTGCATTTTGAGCATTGTCTAAAGAAACTGAATGGAACACCATGAACTTACCCTTTTAATGAATAACTCAACGCTGAGTATTACATGAGAGTTCAAAGGAACTTAGTAGAGAAATTCTGACCACCTTGGCTCAAGGACAGCAAGTTTTGCTAGACATTCTCCTAATATGCAGTTTAAAGTGCCTTAGAGCCATATGTTGTGATAAAAATACAACATATATGCCACGCTGATTATTTAATTCAAGGGTAGATTTTGTCTCGTTCCAAGAATAGATGATGGATAGAGTACATATACTTAAAGCCATGCTCCATAAATACCATTTCCTTCCATCGAGCTTTTCAGAAAATTGAATATAAATGATTGCTAAGTTAGAGCTATGTGGCTGTGCCTTGCAGCAGCAAACTTTAATAGCTATAGGATATTAAAGGTCAAATGAGGCAGGTGTAGTGTCTGTAGGGTAAGATAGCGAAAATATTCATATAAAAGGCAGATCAAATGATCAAAGTTAACTTGAAATCTTTTTCTATTTTATTTAGTTTTGTTTTTATGTGCTTTTAGCACTTCTCATGTAACCATTGCTGACACTGAATTAGTTTGTAGCCCATAAATAGCTGCAAACCTTTTCATTTAATTTTTCTAATTTTTGAGAAATTTATCAATATGTACTATAATTTCTACCCTTTTCTGCCACTTCAACGTGTCCCATGTTTCTATTCTTCTCTGTGTCAAATCTATGAACTCTATTGAGTCCATTTAGTGTTGCTCCATGTAAACATGTTTATGGATAACCACTTGGGATGGAAGAACTATAACGGAGTCCTTCCCTACAAGAAAAAGATTTGCCTTCCCTCAGCATCCATCAGTTTCCTGTAGGTCCTTATCTAGGCATGAGATTTTCTCCATCCATGTAGGTATGTAAATTTAGCTCCTATACTGTTTCAGCTTCACGGGTACAGCTTCTTTTTAGAAGACACTGTCCCTAAGTAGGTTTCCTGATTCTCTGCGTCTTGCTATCTTTCCAGTCCTCCCCTTATTTTAAGCCTTAGGAATTGAGGTTGTGTTGGAGATGTATCAGTTAGGAATACACACCCTACTGTCAGGTTTGTTTTTCCATTTTACCCGTTGTGTATCTCTGCAATGGTCTCCATCTGCTGCAAAAGGAAGCCTCTTTGATAAGCACTGATCACTTATCTGTGGGCATAATTTCAAACTGCATTTGAAAACTCAGAACTTCAGATCCTCCTGCTGCCACATCACAGTGTTAGGTTTATTGTTGTTTTTAGAATTCAACAGAATAATATGCTCATTGACTGAAATTTACTTTAAGCTGCTTGTTAATAGTATGTATTACAACAGAGAGTCACTGTTGAACGCCTGAAGACTAATCCTTCCCAACTGCATGATAGATAATTGCTCCTGCCTCTCAAAACAACAAACAACACAAAACCCTTAAAATTTGTTTTAAAGCTCTTAATCTATTGATTGAGGATAACATAGTGAAGCCAGAGGTTGGCTATTCTAAGGGCCAACAAGATGCCTCAGCAGGTAAAGGAGATTGCCTCATAAGCTAGTTGATCTGAGTTCAATCCTTGATATCCACAAAAAGGCAGGAGAGATTTCACAAGGTCTTCTTTGACCTCCACATGGCAGCTGTGGATGTGTGCCCTATGCTCAAGACCTTATACAACATATAAACACTTAATAAAATAATTTAAATACATTCTAGCTAATCACTTTCTTTTCTCTAGATAAATATATATCCTTGTTATTTCAAGTCCATATAAAATTATTTTTAACTTATGGCTTTAGGTGCTTTAAAATACCTAAATAAGTTAAATATACATAGCATATTAATGAAAACTCAAAATAACATATTTGCTTCCATTAAAATCTTTGTTTTTTCAGGTTTTTCAAGACAAGGTTTCTCTGTGTAGCTTTGATGTTGGTACTGGAACTAATCCCTGTAGAACAGGCTGGCCTCGAACTCACAGAGATTTCCCTGTCTCTGCCTCCTGAGTGCTGAGATTAAAGGAGTGTGCTACCATCACCTGGCTTCAAATCTTTTTTTATTTTATTGTTTTTATTTCACTATACATTTTTCTCCACTACCCCACCTTTCTCCCCTCTCTCCTTCTACCTTCTCTCATGACCCCCTCACTCCCAATCTACTCAGGAGATCTTTTCTTTTTCTCCTTTCTCTGTAGATCCATATATATCTCTCTTAGGATCCTCTTTGTTGTCTAGGTTCTCTGGAGCTGTAGATTGTAGGCTTCTTTTTCTTTGATTTATATCTAAACGCCTCTAGGAGTGAGTACATATTATATTTGTATTTCTGGGTCTGGGTTACCTCACTCAATATGATGTTTTCTGTATTCATTTGCCTGCAGATTTCAAGATGTCATGATTTTTTTTGCTGGTGAGTAGTACTCCATTGTTGAAATGTACCACATTTTCTTTATTCATTCTTCAGTTGAGGGGCATTTAGGATGTGTCCAGGTTCTGGCTATGATAAATAATGCTGCTATGAACATAATTGAGCACATGTCCTTGTGGTCTGAATGAACTTCCTTTGGGTATAGCCAAAGCCATTAGAGAAATGCAAATCAAAACAACACTGAGATTCCATCTTACACCTGTCAGAATGGGTAAGATCAAAAACACTGATGATAGCTTATGCTGGAGAGGATTGGGGTATGGGCACACTCCTTCATTGTTGGTGGGAGTACAAACTTGTACAGCCGCTTTGGAAACTAGTATGGTGATTTCTCAGAAAATTAGGAAACAATCTACCTCAAGACCCAGCAAAATAATGTATTTTGAAGTGGATCTCTCCTTATATCACCTAGTATCACATTATTGTGTCATTCAATGTGACTGGGAGAAGGCCTGTTTACTCTTAATGTGTTCACTTTTGTGTGATCTACAAACCCCTTTTCAAGCATGAATTCAGTTCAGAAGGCAAGTATGGTTCTTGACTTACATTGTTCATCAGAACAGGGAGCAGGGCCACGAAAGTGTTATGCGAGGTTACAGATTCAATAAACACTGTGATAAAATGTGACCCAATTACTTACATTTCTAGGTCAGTGTTGCTTCCTTTGCAGTACTTCCTCTTAGTTCATCTGTTTTATTATGTCTGTTTACATAATAGTTATAGGGAGACTATCTCCTAGATTTTTTTTGTGCAATGATAGTCTGTTCTAAAATTTATCACCTGGCAAGGAAAGACATGCAAATTTCTAGATCATTTTAAAGATAAACTTTTTTTTAACGGTGAGTTTTATAACAGGTTACTTGCAATGGTCTTGCTGTGAAATTATGAACTTGAGATGTAAGATGTAAGATGGCATCAGTCGGTTACTTTAGGTTTCTGTACAGACTTACATTGTAAGAAAACATTTATCTGCATTCATTTTTAAATTTAAGTGAGTCATTTTAATTTTGGCTAGTTTAATTTGGTGACTTGCCCAAGGCAATTAGATCTTATCCAAAAGACTTGGTTTAACAGACCACTTGTTTCTGAATTCCTCCAGTCCTTATTAATTACTGCCTACCTACCACACTTTGCGTTACTTCTTTGACAAATCTGACACGATTTTGGTGAGCAGAAGATGCATTAGACAACTGCACTTCTAAATCTCCACAGAGAATTTTGTGCTAACCTCCGTCTCTCAATTATTTAATGAAGGCATGGAAATTGGCTTTTGTGTGAGCTCTTGTGTGCCCTCTTTAGTCATTAACCACCTAATTAGTGACTATTTAACTCATACATCTTGAAAAGTAAAATACAATGATTATATCTTATTGAAGGAGAAGGTCTCCTACTCTCTTTCAGAATGTATATGTAGTTAAACAAGACGTATTTAACAGAGGAGTTCTTGAGTGTATTGAGAATGGAAAAGCAATAATGTTAATCGTGTTGAACTTGTTTTTGTACTTATTCACAACAGGATGTTGAGAACTTTAGGAAGACTTATTCTACATGAAATGAAGGGAATTACTTCATTTTTATTCTAAAGCCTAAAATCTTATGTCTTTCCTGACTGAATTTACTGCAAGAATGGGGAATTTATTTCCACATTCCTCTCTATTAGATGTTTGGTTTTTAACAAAATCAGTGACTACTTTACTAAATTTTATTGTCTTTGTTTTTCTAATTGTGTCTGCAATCTTCAATCACCATGCCAATTAAAGTAGTCCCAATTAGAGACAAAGTTTGCACTTAAAACTGAGACTGAAAATCACGTTTTTGGAAAAAAAATCATCTTTATATATGATTGCATTAAGCAAATGTACACCCATAGCCTTTGAAAATTGTGTTCATCCAAGAGCAAATTGTGGAAATAGATAGTTTTTACCTGACGACTTCTCACTTCTTTTCTTTGGATTTGTTTTTAAACTTAATCTTTCTTAGATATAAATAATGACTTTTATGAATATATATATTGGAGTAGGACTTTTACATCCCTTCCCATTACATGCTGGAATTTTAACTAGTTTGGTTTCCTGAAGGTAACCAAAGGATGTGTGAATTCTTAACCTTATCATGTCCAGAGAATAATGTTTTGTAACACTTCTCCCCATCCTCTTACTCTCCATTCTTCCTACCTCTTCTGCAATGTCCCCTGAAACATGGTGAGGATGAGTATATGTACCATCAATGACTGAGCTTTCACAGTCTTAATATATTTCACAGTCTTAATATTTCCAGTGCTTAAAATCTCTGCATTAACCACTGATCACTGCAAAAAGAACCAAAGTATCTTTGACCAAGATTGAGAGTTGAGCAAATAAATACAAGTATTCAAATGCCAGTTTGTCAGTGTGACTAATAAGCAAAGCAATGATAGTAGGTGCCTCTGTAGGGCCTGTGACTTCCCCCACCAGGGGTCTTTGACAAGGTTTACAGTATCAGTCATAGGTGTTCCCTCCTGTGGATCAGGCCTCTAGTCTGATTAGAAAGCAGTTGGTTACCCCTGTAACTGTTATGTTCCTGTTATGCTGGGGGCACATCTTTCTTAGTATCTGGGTAAGATCGCTGATCCCTTTTACTTTTGCCAGTCTGGATAGTGCTTTCGAGTGAGCTAGCCATCAATGAGGGGGCTTCTTGGTTAGATCCAGAGTCGTTTCTCTATGTCCCATTGTTACTGAAGTGCGTGTGGGATGGTAACAGTCTATGTCCCAGGTTTGGCCCCTGTACTTAATAAGTCAGTAAAATAGCCAAATTGAGAGTGGAAAGCCATAAAAAAGATTTATTGAACATTACCACAGTGGAAAAGGAAGCAAAGATTCAAGTATCCCCCAAGTTCATCTTCGGGCTCCTGAAATGAGATTAAGTTTAAATAGAGAACCAAAAACATTCAGATCTAAGCAAATCAAGTTTAAAGTGTGGCCATTTGGCCACTGCTTTTTAGTTTCAGCCTGTGAGGTAGCCTCTGACAAGTTGTATGAACTGTGTGAAATCTCTTTCCAGGAAACCCTCTGCCCCACCGTCACCCAGTTGGCACCTTTTCTTTTCCCCCAGCATGAACTTCCTGAAAAAACAATTTAATTTTTTTTATTGTCCATTGTTTCAATGGTCTGCCTCAATGGGAAGCACAAAATATGCTTTTAAAATATTTTAATTTTGCCAGGCAAATTACACTACAACAAAACGTTTGGTGTTTTTAGTAATGGGCTCATAACATCTAGTTTTGGTGGGCAACCAAGGGCAATGGTAACAGTCTGTTTTGTTCTAGGTACCTCTGGGACCTCTCTTAGCTGATAACCCCTGACTTACACCAAGATACTCACTGAATATTTATATTTACTCAACATCTTTTTCTTTTGGTTCTTTTGGGAGATTAACTTATTTCGATGATCTTATTTTTATTAATTTTTTTGATATTTGGATTCCATACAGATACAATGGTATAATCATGGAGCGTTTCCACTCCTCCCGCATTTGTGCAACTTTTCAGAAATAATGTTGAAAAAATGTTTACAATTGTGGTATAAATAAATATATTTATTAAGCAGTAAAACCCAGAAATTAATACCATCTTGTCAGTGCTAGTGAATACTTATGGATAAAACACTTAGCAAAAGTACACAGAGCCATGAATTTGAAGTATGTGGTTCGAGGTTTAATATTCACAGGAACATTAGTATATGGATCTCAGGACAGATTATCTTATATACAAAGTAAAGAATGTAGGTTACATAGATAAGGTGGTGGAAAAGGTCCTTCTAAAATGTGCTGTCATATTGTATAAATATTCTCACTATCTTTGAGATTGTCATCAAAGATTTCTGTCTTTGAGGCTGTAATGATGTGTAGGTAAAGATTTCCATTGCTTACTATATATTTATTGGGTAATAATATATGTATTATAAACCTGATAAACCTTCACTATATTGGTAATAGAGCTAAAGAAAGTGGATTAATTGTAGTATTTACCCATGGTTTGCATTTTTTAGTATTATAGAATATTATTGCAGCAATGAGGAAGAAACTGAGCCTTGAGTATGGAAGATGTAATTTGTCTTAGCTTCCATTTCCACCATTACTAGTTAGTCCATTATCATAAATTTACCTTAATAGCATTTATTGAATGTGTACTATGCACTATGTAGTGAACAACGGAACTATCACTGAGTTCATACTTAAGTCATTTTATATCTATTCATATGTAGAGACATGAAAATATACACTTATAATCTGATGTAAGATGCTGATCCTAAGAGGAAAAATCAATCTACATAGGAAAGGAAGTGAATCTCTCTCTCTCTCTCTCTCTCTCTCT
>LOJH01053369.1:0-10342 GCA_001685095.1 Ellobius talpinus
CTTTATTAACCAATGAAAGTAACACATAGACAGATGACCCTCCTCCATCACGGGCTGGCTAAGCGACCCATGTCTGTAAGTATAATGTAAGATAGAAAATAATGATAGACAGAAAATACAGCCAGCTACGCAAAGGTTCTATAGCCTGGGTGGTCGATAGGACAGGAGAGACGGACAGAGGCGCCATGACTTAGACCTTAATAAACCAGTGTTTAAGCTATCCTTTTCTGACCCCAAGTGAGGGCTGAGTTTTAGCCAGGTTTCCGGTGACAGGTGTGTGCCACTCTTTCAGCCCCCAGCTCTCAGAGACTCCTGCCCACCCTCCGGCATTCCTCAGCTGTTGGAGCAGTTGCTCTTGGGTCTGGATGGGCTCCACCTACCAGCAGCTGTTGAGCTGTATCACGAGGGTAGAAACAGATGTCTAGAATACTGGTTACTAGCCGCAGAGGTCAATACCAGGAACATAGCTCAGGGGCTGATGTCAACCCAGGGTGCATAGCAAGTCAGATTTGAGGCAGAAGGTAGAATGTTGAGGAAACAAAGTAACTTCTATTCTCCTTTTGAAATGGTGTATTATCCTGATGATATTTTTTTCTTTTCAAAAAAATCCTCTTTGTATCTGGCAGTCAGTGAACAGTGTACAGTTACAGAGTCCAGCGTGAGAAGTACTGATGCGGACATGGTGAAGAGTTCCTCACCAGAGCGACATGTGATACACATCCATGAATCACAACAAATGAGTCACTCTAGGGGTGGGGACTGTCGCTAAGGGGGAGTCATGCATGTGCAAATGACCATCTTTGGACCTTCTTGATGATTATGGGAACCTGATTCTGTGCTAAATAAAAAGGCTTTTATCCCCCTAAATGGCTAATAAAAATGTGGTGTTAACTCAGTCGGGATTAGTGGTCCCCAGAGCTTCCTTTGGATGCTCTGTAATCCCTAGTGTAAGTAGTATGGCCAACGCTGAATACACAGCTTTCCCCATCCAGGTGATGCTGTTGATGCAGGGCATGGCTCGTCCCAAATGGAAGAAGAGGGATATTTTTCCTGAGCCAAACATGAATTCCATGGCCTGAAAACACAGATTAAGGTAGCCACAAAAGATGTGTTCCACCGTGGAAGCAGTTACGTGATATTTTATTCGTTACAAAATACAGATAGTCACTAACCAAGGAACTTACCAGATATGCTGCTGGTGGTCACAGGCAGGCAGACTGCAGTGAAACAGGGACTATGCTCTTGTAGGCTTTAGATGCTGCCTGCGACATTGGTAGCATGTGGATGGGTGGGAGTTAGTGTCTGCTAAGAATGCATTTTGTTTGTAAATATTTATTTTAAGATACATTTTTATGTGCATTAGTATTAACCTGCATGTATGTTTGCATGCATGTATTTATGTGTCCTACCTGCATACCTGGTGACCATGGAGGCCAGGATAGGGTATTGTGTACCCCTGGAACTGGAATTACCGGTGGTTATGAGCCACAAGTGGGTGATGGGAACTGAACTAGGTTCCTATGTGAGAGGCAGTAAATGTTCTATCACTGAGCCATCTCCCCAGCCTCACATGGATACATTTCAGGTCTTACACCTGATAGCCAAAGGATGTTGTTAGACATGAGAAGGCAATTAATACCAATAAAGGGAACTAGGATAACTTGGTTTTGGATCTGCAAGTAACCCTTCTTAAATTTTATTTTTTAAAATCTTGTGCATGTGTATTTGTGTGGGAACATATGTGCCATGGTGCACGTGTGGAGGTCAGAAGACAACTTGGCAGGAGTTCTCTTTTCACCTCATGGATCCCAAGGATTGAACTCAGGTCTTCAGGCTTGAGGGCAGACGCCTTTACCCACTTAGCCATCTTGTCAGCCTTGTGCAAACAGCTCTTAAGGAACGTGAGGTTTTAATCCATCATTCAGACTTGTAGAATCTTCAACACGGGTATAGCCTTTCCCCAGGAAATTGATCTTATAATTTCTCATGTCTAAGTCATATATGTATATAGGTGGAGTCTAAATGCTTTACCACATGGTACCAGAAAGGCTCATTTCAAGGATCTGATGAAGACAGAGCTGACTAAGCAGAACAGCAGCCCTCAAGGAGTGAGAAACTGTATATTTAAACCATCAAGGGAGAAGTACCTGGGTCATGTCAGCATCATCGGCCACCACGGTCAGGTTTGTTGTGAAATATTACTTTAACTATATAAAGGTGTGTCATATCTGTTTATGTTGCATTTGTTTAATTATGTAAAGATGTGTTGCTGTTGCACCTTGACTGTCTAAGGCACATGATTGGTCTAACAAAAAGCTGAACAACCAATAGCTATGCAGGAGAGGGATAGGTGGGGCTGGCGGGCAGATAGAATAAGTAGGAGGAGAAATCTAGGCTCAGGAGAGGTAAGTAGAGATAACAAGGAAGAGAGAGCAAGGGAGTAAGAGAGGGAGATGCCTGGGACCAGCCAGCCAGGCAGCCACCAGACAAACAGACATGGAGTAAGGCATACAAAATGAAAGAAAGGTAAAAAGCCCTGTGGCAAAATTTAGATGACGAGAAATAGATTAAGTTATAAGAACTGGTGGGGCAAGCCTAAGACTGAGCATTCATAACTAATAAGTCATGGTTTGGGAGCTGGTTGGTGGCCAGCAGAAAGTCTGCTACACAGGTCTGTTGCCCTCTGATCCAACAGAAACAGTAATATATGCTATATAGTAGGAGTATTACACTTGAAATTATCAAGAATGCAGTATCACCTAAGAAAGTAAAAGCAAAAGATGAGGAAAGCGGGCTCCCTAACCTACCCGGAAATTCCTTGTGTGATAACATGCTTATTGGCCATGTATGTTTCTCCTTGTGCCCACCATCACTGTATGCTATGAAATATTTTATTTGATGTTTGGAGTATTGGAAATCATTTACTGTTGTTTTAATTTTACATTTTCTTTTAGCCAGTTTGTTCCATAGCTATGATCTCATATGGAGGAATTGGCTCTCTAATTTTAAGAAAGATTAGTTTTTAATATCTAAGCTATTTTAACTCTTACATGAGACTGTTAATTTCATTTGGCCTATAGTTTTGGTATCAAATCAGATTTCAGTTTGGAGAAACAGAGTCACATTATGGAAGAAATAAGCATTAGTATAGTACCATTTTAAAGTCTTTCCCAGCAAAGCTGTCTTCTCCCCATATACTGAATGCTATTCATGGCTGAGATAGTCACAGAATGCCAGACTTATGAGAAATCAAGATTCCACCAATGGAGTGTGGGGTGGGTATATGTATTCTGGTGCGGGACAATTGTATTCTGTCAGTTATGTTTTAAATTAACACTGATTGGCCAGTAGCCAGGCAGGAAGTATAGGTAGGACAACCAGACAGGAAGTAGAGGCAGGACAATGGGAACAGGTATTCTGGGAAGAAGGAAGCTCTTTTCCCCAGTCCTGTCTAGACACCGAAGAAGCAGGATGTGACCTGCCCCTGCTGAAAAATGTACTGATCCATGTGGCTAACATAGATAAGAATAATGGGTTAATATAAGTTATAAGAGCTAACATGAAGCCTGAACATATGGACCAATCAGTTTATAACTTATGTAGACCTCTGTGATTTTATTTGGGATTTACCGGCTGTGGAAACTGGGTAGGACAGAAACCCCAACAAGCAGGCCCCCATGCTACAGTATTCCACCAATGGAGTGTGGGGTGGGTATGTGTACACCACCAATGGAGTGTGGGGTGNATGTGGCTAACATAGATAAGAATAATGGGTTAATATAAGTTATAAGAGCTAACATGAAGCCTGAACATATGGACCAATCAGTTTATAACTTATGTAGACCTCTGTGATTTTATTTGGGATTTACCGGCTGTGGAAACTGGGTAGGACAGAAACCCCAACAAGCAGGCCCCCATGCTACAGTATTCCACCAATGGAGTGTGGGGTGGGTATGTGTACACCACCAATGGAGTGTGGGGTGGGTATGTGTACACCACCAATGGAGTGTGGGGTGAGTATGTGTACACCACCATGCTGGTGTGGAGGTCAGAGGACAGCCTTGCACGTTTTGGTCCTCACCTTCCACCTTACTTGAGACAGGGCCTCCTTGTTGTTTGAGTGTTACACTCCACAGGCCAGGCCCGCCAGCTCCCAAGCTTTTGGGGAGTCTGCTGCCCCTACTTCCCATCTTACCTCAGGAGCACTGACTGAGGCTATAGACACGCATATCTGCTCCTGGCTTTTCCACAGGTTCAAGTTCAGGTCCTTATACTTACACAGCAAAGGAATAAATGAATTATAGATTGAGCTGCCTCCCCAGCCCTAGATTCCAGATGTGTGTGTATGTGTGTGTATACAAAAGCAAAAATTTAATTTTTCATAATCAGAAGGGAAACAGGACTTTAAATGTCACAGCTACTTTATAATATTCCTCACTTATTTCTCATTAGCAAAACACAGTGTTTAGTGTTTTTTTAAATTCAAGATACCTATACTTTGGGATACCTTGAAGACCCATTTGGTCAATAAACATGGGCTTTTGAACTGTTGTCTCTTAGGTTGGAATTTCCATCTTTTTGAAATAGCACTATTTCTACACATTCTGTTTTTGAACCCAAAGCCTTTTCACATTAAGATGTGCCTTTAAAACTTATTTTCAGAAAATGTAGTCTGTGTTAACATTCCTAATCACTATCTATACCACCAGAGAGATCTCTTTTGGCTCTGGCATGTAACCAATTATCCAAAAGTTTTAATTTACATTTGTTAGCTTATTTATTTTGCATATGGGCATGCACTTGGCATAGGACATATATGAAGTCAGAGGATCACTTGTGGGAGTTGGTTCTCTTCTTCCCCCATGTGCATCCCTGGGATCAAACTCAGGTTGTCATACTTGGCGGCAAGCGTCTTTGCCCACAGAGTCATCTCACCAACCCTTCACCAGTTTTGATTTTAAAAAGACCAAATAACAAAACCTAATAACCAATGATAAATAATAACCAAATAACTATAAAACAAAACAACAGCCATAACAAAACCCACCAAGAAGGTTATTATCATTGTAAACTATTTTTTATATAATTCGGGTTAAAGAAATCAGTCCCCAACACTTGGGTGTCCCTAACAAGAGTCAGCAAAGACAAAGCTACTTCAAAGTAGGCAGAGGTTTGAAGATACTACAGGGCTTCCCAGCGCCTTTGAGACCTTCTGTCAGTATGTACATTTTAACGATTATATTATCAGCAGTAATACAATAATCCAATGGTTAGACATAGTTGGTTTTCTTGATGTTTTCTCAAGAGAAAGAAGATGTATTGTATTTGGCTACAGGAGTTTGCATCTGAAATGAAATTCTCCCTTTCCCCACCAAAAGGAGAATTTCGGGACTGGAAAGATGGTTCAGAAGTTGAGTGTATATTGTCCTTGTAGAGGTGCTGAGTTCCATTCCTAGCACCCACATAAGGTAGTCTGTAACTCTAGTTCCAGAGAATCCAATACCTTCTGACCTCCATGGACACTAATTAAATACACACACACAAAAAAACCTAAATATTAAATCTTTTTAAAAGGAAGATTTAAACAGAGTTCTGATGGTCAATAAACTAGAGTTTTCCTTTATCCAAATTCTACTGAATAAGAAAAAAATTTTCTTCTTGTTGTTGATGATGTTTGTTTTTTAATGAAAGTCATGAAAAATTTGAATCTTTTGAAGCATAAAGACCAGGATTAAATGAAGCAGGAGGAGTAAGGAGTCCTAGGAAAACATGGTTGAGAGAGGATGCGCCATCAGCATCCTTATTTTAGAGTCGCTAAAGCCAAGAGCAACGTTAGTTTTTATCTAATTTTAAAACATTAGTTTTGTTAATTTAATAAATGCAACAAGGCAAATCAAATATTTTAGATACATTTCAAAAGATCAATATATGAAAGGCTTTAGGAAATATAATAAAAGAGTGAGAGCTACAAATGTCAAAGGGATTTTGAGTTCAGTGACTCGGGCCACTCAGCGCTGATGTTTGTGACAATGACCTCCTGCCTTTCCTGAGGTCTGCATGGATATGCTTTCTGAAGAAGGGGGCACAAGCTTAAGATAAGAAACACAAATCTAAGAGTTCATCTTCTGAAGTTTTACAGCAAAGGCAGTGGTTAGAAGTGCCCGCAGATCCCTTTGATGTGGTGTCTGTTGAAGCTGAAGAAATCACCCAGTTTTCTCACTCACAGTTAGTTCTTCATCTCTCAGGAGCTCACTGTGGAAAAGCTGTGTAGCCAATTTTGTTTTTCGTTATTTTAAAAATCATTTGTATTAGTTAAAATGGTCTCCTTTTAGCAAGAGATGTCTCATACAACCCTTTCTCTACTTTCATAGAACCTAGTAATTATTTCGAAAGAAGTGGGATGCTTTACAGGAAGGAGAGATCTTCACTTTAGAAGAACTAATGGCCAAGCTTTGGTTGATTTTGACAGTCGATTTCTATAGCACTATTTGTTCTCTCAGCTAATCCAGATGACTGGAGGTGTCAGGTGTGGTGAAATGTTAAGGTATAGGCTTACACAATCACCATGTATCTCTCAGCTAATCCAGATGATTGGAGGTTTCAGGCATGGTGAAATGTTGAGGTGTAGATTTACACAATCACCATGTAATTCAGCAATCTTTACCCCCTCTTCCGAGCTGTTTCCTGAGTCTTGGGCGTGGGGTTGTACTGTAGGTAGAAGTTGTCCTCTGCCACCTGCTGTCAGATGAGTATTTAGAATGAAGCTGGAAATTATACTTGTTAGGAACACCTTATACTTGATAGGAACTAAGTGTTCCTAACAAGTCCCCTCAGCCTGCCTTCAGGAACTCAGTGCCAGGAACCACATCATCACCAACCACCAAATGTGACATGCATCCCTTTAAAAAGTCCCTGCCTCCACAGTCCCCTGTCTCTCTCTGTGTCCTGTCTTTCTGTCCCTCTCTCTTCTTCCCTCTCAGAGGTGTTTTTTTTGCTGTTGTTCCCCCCCCAATAAATCTCTTGCATGAGATCTGTTGCATTGTGTGATCTTTATGGCCTTCCTTGGACCCTATCCACCAAGGTACTCTTCTGCAGAATCCCTAATAACACTGGTTTAGGGGAGTGTTCCTTTCTATTCTACTGTTGGGATTCCCACAATGCTTATATCAGTGCACCTAATGAAATTGCAGAAGTTGTTTGGACTTTTTCCTTGTATTTATTGTTTTAAATGTGGTTATTAGAAGACAGGGTCTCATATTACCAAGGAGGGTCTTGAACTCACTATATAGCTAAGGATAATCTTAAGCTCCCCATCTCTTCTGCTTCTGTTTCCCAGGATCTTGGTATATTACGTCACTGATTCCAGTTTTGTCTTTTCCTCCCTATCCCTTCCCTTCTCCACCATCCCTGGCAACCTCTGACCCAGCAGGTAAATTAGATAAAGGAAGGGATGCAGGCTGAGGTACTGGCTTGTTTCTTACAGCTGGAGGCATGTAAGGATCAAACTACATATTAGAGTAATGCTAAAATATTCAAAAAAGTTGGAATCTATGGGTAGAACTGAACAGGGAGGAGTAAGAAAATCTGGTAGGCGGAGAGGGAATTGTTCATCATACTGGGTGATGCCCAAAATGGTGTTCACTAGAAGGTTAAAAAAGAATTGTCTTTTAGCAGAGACCTCAGGATTGGTATGTGGAGTTGGAAGCTGATCCTCATGTTGGCAAAATACGAGGTAGGAAAAGGTTCTAATGGGCTTACCATTTCTGACTGCCATGAAAATTGGAAATTGAGTTTCTAATTTGTTAAAGCAATCAAGTATAGGCAGGAAGGAAGGGAGGAAGAGAAGGAAAGAAAGGAAGACAGATAGAAAGAAAAGAAAAGGCAAATAAATGGACCTAACTGGGTCTCACAAAAGCAAACGTGGCAAGACTTGTATGAAGTTAGAGTTCCTATGACCAATGTTGGGCTTGTAGGTCTCTGGAAGGGTTTAAAGAATGAATGGCTGTTTGTTAAAGGTGTAGATGATTATGCCATCTACTGTGGAGAAAGAAGACATTTGGAGTGGAAACTGTTCCAGCTACTTCTCTAGAGGGATAGCCAAGGCTGCCTGCAATTGAGAACCACATAGGCCATGTGGTGAAATATATATTTCTTGCTTTTATATTAGCTGGGCTTGGGTTGATGCTGGAGTCTGGTGTGCTTCGCCCCTGACAGTCTCTAGGAACAGCAGGAGCGGAGATCAGCAGCACATAAACACAGAGATAGTATTATATAAGAAAAGCACTAAGCACGTCTTAGGAGTGAGCAATTTTTACCACCTCCAGAGAGCACTATTCACATTTCTCTTATGGGAGTAGAGATTGCTCTTCTAATCCCTGGCCCTTTAGCAGCCACATGCGGCTAATGGGAAGTCAGTGGTCAGCTACAGCCCTGGCCCAGAGCCTGTCTAATGCAGGAAGCCAGAGGTGTGTGGTAGGTAGGGATGTAGTTATGGAAACCACACTCCCCCTTAGCTCCAGGCTAACAAAGCAGCAGGAGCCAGCACTGCTAAGTGTGTGTGTGTGTGTGTATGTGTGTGTGTGTGTGTGTCACAGGATGGGTGTAACAGTTCATAGAGAATGATTGTAGTTAAATAATGGGGTGTTTCCCATCCATGTGGCTGAACCAACATTGCTTTTTCAGGCAACAGCTGATAGGATATTTTCATGCTGTATTGGAGATTGCTCTTTCCCTTAGTATCCATTTACCTGAATCCTTAGCCAATTAGCATTTTCTTGGAATGCTTGGTAATGGGTCTTCATAGACCCTGTCTATCCTTCATAAGAGATTAGTAAGAGGTAGATGATATGTTAAACTTACGTATTTGGGGCGGCATCTGAGATATGTGAAAGCACACCTAAGGGAATGTGAGTGGAAAATGAGTCTGACAGAGGGCAGAGCCAGCCGTAGCTGTGAATTCTGGGAGTTGTATGCTTGAGGAAGGCACAGATGATACCGAACAAGATAAGAGTCTTACACTAGCCTCTGCCTCTAAATGTAAAAACATCAGTTAAAAAGTGTGCTGGCTAGTCTTATGTCAACTTCAGACACAAACAAGAGTTAGCTGAAAGGAGGGAACCTCAACTGAGATAATGCTTCCACAAGACCTGCTGTAAAGGCATTTTCTTAATTAGTGATTGATTGGGGAGGGGCCAGCCCATTGAGGGTGGTACCATCCCTGGGCTGGTAGTCCTGAGTTCTATAAGAAAGCAGGCTGAGCAAGTCACTGGAAGCAAGCGAGTAAGCAGCACCCTCCCCCAGCCCCAACCCCATGGTCTCTGCATCAGCTCCTGCCTCTAGGTTCATGCCCTGTTTGGGTTCCTGTACTGATTTCCTTTGATGATGAATAGCAATATGGAAGTGTAAGCCAAATAAACCCTTTCCTCCCCAACTCGCTTTGGGTCATGGTGTTTCATCTTAACAATAGTAACCCTAATTAAGACAAGGACTTTAGACATAGAAGGCACATTTTATATGTAGGAAAAAGCGAACTCAGAAGTCACAGGTAATTAAAGAAAATCACCCGTGCCAGGGGTGAGTTTCCTCCCCACTAAGTTGTTGGTCAAGAAGGCTCTGAAGTCCTACAAACATGAAGCTATTGCGACTGTTGCGCACAGATTAGCGCTAGATGGCAGAGTCCCATTGCCAGAGACTTTATACTCTTCCCATTAGCTGAGACTTTATACTCTTTAGTTGCGGGATACGGAGAAATCAAGCTGGGAATGAGCTGGAAGCTCCCTCCTTAGCGCAAGCTTTAATAGTGCTAGAAGGTTCTATGGAGTCTGTTGGAAAAGAATTGTCACCAAAAGTCCCCCTCAGTTGTAGATCCTGCACACTACACTATCAACATGCCAGGTAAAATGAGCCTATCAGGCCAATAGTAACAGTATTGTTACGGGTACAACCAACTGATTTCTGATCAAATTTAAGGCCAGCTGCACAGGAGGAGTCCATGCTTGTTCCTGGAAGACAAAGCCTGGTAGCTGGGAAGATCATGTGACTGCTGTTGTTTTGTTAAATGGATACGATGTGCCTACAGAATGCCTTTTACACATGTATGTTTATGCTCAGGTATTATTGCTGCATTTGGCCTTGGACAGGTCAGGGAGGCTCCCTTTGTAGTGGAGATAAGGTTGCTGTGGAGATTCACAGGCTGTCAGGATGCTGAGAATGGGAGCAAATCAACACCAGTGCCCCTCCCTCCAAGACTCTGAGAACACTATGGAAGAGAGACCGGAAAGAATGTAAGAGCCGGGGCTGGAGAGATGGCTCAGTGGTTAAGAGCACTGGCTGCTCTTCCAGA
>LOJH01053371.1:0-11791 GCA_001685095.1 Ellobius talpinus
AGTCAGGTCCGCGAGGGGTGCGCCCACCCACTGAGACGATGGGGCTGATCTAATATTTTTATTTTTTGAGAAATTCACATATGATGATGGCATCTCTATTCCTCCCACTTCTCTCTCCTCCTCCAATTTCTCTCATGTTCTTCCTTCCTCATAAATTCATGATCTCATCTTTAATTACTATTATTACATTTATGAGTAAATATAAACACACAATTTGTGTACATCTAATATATTCAGTCCATTTTGCGTTTCTCATGTGCACATCTGTCCACGGCTGATCACTTGGAATTGGATACTATATGAAGAAGCTGTCCCTGTGGGCAATGTAGCCATTGGCCATTTACAACACTTTGTCTAGGACCGGGACCATGTGAAGTTTCTCCTGTTCACATTGGCTTGTCAACTAGTGTTGTCATTATGGTGGTATTGTTTATATAAAAATATTGCTAAGGTTTCATGGGTAAATTTTGCTTCATATTTAGCAGCAGTTGCCCCAAGTCTCTACTTTTTACAATTGTTGTACTTCTTTTCCATGATTTTCCCTGAGCCTTAGGCACTGGATTTGTGCTGCAAATGAGTCAGTTTGGATTGGACATCCTACAGCAGCCTATTCTCTTCATTTTAAACAGTTTTTCATCTCTGCAATAATCTCCATATTGTCTTACTGTTCTAGTCTTTGAAAAGATACTGAGACCAAAACAACTTGAAGAAAGCATTTAATTGAGGCTTGCTTAGTTTCCAAGGGCTAGTACACCTCTGTCATGGCAGGAAGCAGGCAGGCATGGTGCTGAAGCAGTAGCTGAGAGCTTACATCCTGCTTCACATGCAATAGAGAGAGGAAAACTTGGCCTGGTACGGGTTTTTGAAACCTCAAAGCCCTCTACACCCCAGTGACATATCTCTTCTAATAATGCCGGATTGCCTAATCCTTGCCAAACAGCTTCGCCAACTGGAAAAAAAACCCAAACATTCAAACATATGGGCTTATGGGGACCATTTTCATCCAAACTGTCAAATCTATGTAAGAAGAGTCATTTTTTGTTGTTGGTTTTGGTTTTTAGTTAAGGCATGAGAGAAAATAGTTATCGCTGGGTATAAGACTCAATATTTAGGATATAATTAGAAATCACATTGCTTAGGAAAATAACAGTAGTATGTTTTCCTATCAGGATTATAGTCTCTCTAGACATAGGTAGTTGGCTGTTTACAGTATTAGAAAAGGCCTTAAGTCCCATCAGCTGTGGGTCACCTTCAAAATGAAAGTACTACTATTCTATCATAGACATCTTGATGTTCTAGTCATTGTCATGGTTCCCAGACTTTATGACTAGGTAAAGCTACTGATTACTTATCAGTATCTTTTGATACCATGCATATTTTTACTTATTCTTTAAATTTTTTTTATTTGTATTTCATGTGCTTTTATTAAAGCTATTCCCTCACCTACTACTTACTTCCAACTCCACTCTGGACTCTTCAACTTGTCTTTATTATTGTTGTTGTTGCTATTACCTGATTTTATTAGTAATATTTATGAGTCCAATTAATTCTGACTCCATGTGCATGAGTGAAGGCTCATAACTTTCAAATGGTATTTCTTCTTCTGTTCTCTAGGAATAAGCATCTTAAAGCTAAATGCTTATGAGGAACTTTGCAGTTATATTTTCCTTGCTCCATTTCTTTGTAGCTTGTTAACTTAGAATTCTAACTGAATATAAAACACACACACACACACCCCACATCAATGGTTCACTTATATAACAAAACATAAAAGGTAATTTGTATTTAAAAGAAAATAAATATAAGCTTAGAAGGTTTGAGATTTGGTATAAAGTACCAATATGTCAAAATATATGTTCATCAGATGTTAAGATAAATGCAATGCTCACACTTGTAGGATAAATGTTGCCAAGGTTATAGTACTATAGTGGGAAGGATGGAGCCTCTGGGAACAAATTTCCAGTGGTAGAATGTTCCTGAGTTTCTGTTAAGTCTCTGTTAAGTCGGTTCTCATGGGTTCATTAATGAGTCTGGGATCCACAAATACAAAGAATGTCTGATGTTAGTATATTGCTAATTACACTAATAAGAAGCTCTAAAAAATGTCAATTGTATTATGTCTCAATATATAGTAATATATTAACATAATTATAAACAATTAATACGTATGTGCTTTTTCACTCAGTTGAGTTTGAAAGTGACAGAATATGCTAACCCCTCAAAAGTCACTTGATATGTTGTCTTTTACCTGGGATAATTGGGAAATAACTGATAGAAAAAAGGATCCCTATGTCTCATCTTTTAACTCAGAAGTTGTTAACTTAGAATTCCAGCTGAATAGACAAACACACAAACACACACACTATAAAATTTGCCATGAGACAGATGCCATTGTTGTACTAGTAGCAAGAGAACATTCTTCACATCAAAACCAAGTTGACAACAGTGTAGGTCTACAAAGAACACAATAGCTCTCATGTTCTCTTTGTTTTGCCTACATTTATATTTTAGAAATTCTTATTTAATATATCATCTCTAAATTCCCTTTTCCTTTACCTGTCACTTCTTCACAATTTAATGCTCCATTAAATAGCATGCTCATGAGCTCTCAGGCCTACTGGCTTCTTTGGGGCTTTGTTACTTGCGCATTAGGCTTCTGTGATGTTTATTTATAATTGCTAGCTTTCTACCACTTAGAATCCCATCAGAGGTGAAAAGTATCCTAAATTCAGTTGGCCCATGGGCTGATCTATGGAGGATTGTTTTGGTTGTTAATCAAAGGAGGAAGACCCAACCCATTGTGGGCAGCAACATTCCCTCGGTCTAGGCTACTGAAATGACACAGGAGAAAGCTAGGTGAAAACCAATTAAAAGCAGTTGGCAGGTAGCATATATTAAATAGATTCCCTTTACTTTAGATTTTGGATTTATTTTGGCTGGCTACTTTGAGTTGTTACACATCTTTCTCTATATTATGGACTGCAACTTGGAACTGTAAGCCATATAGACCATTCCCTCTTTTAAATTGCTTTTGGTCATGATATTTTATCATAGCAACAGAAATCAAACATCAAGGACTACTTCTATATGTGTATAGAAGAATTAACACCAGGTAAAATTTGAACACATTTCTGTTGTTGATCTATACTTGCCAGTCTAATTTGTGTTCAACCAGCAGGCAGTGAGAAAGAAACCTCTTCAAGTGCAAGATCATGCATACCCATTTGTTGTTAGGTTAAAAGGTTATCCATATACTAACTTACATTAAAAAAATCACTATAAAAAGTTAATTCCATGTTAGTAAATTTTCTATTGCTTTAGGATGAGAGATCTCAGTATAATGATGAAATTTCAGTTTACAATGCCCATGATAATTATGAGTCCTAAAATGTATTAATGGTGTTAATATAAATTTGATTACTGCTCTTACTGCTATTACATGTGAGTAACATTTATTGAGCTGTTTTTATGTACTACTTACGATTTTTAGCATTTCTCAAATTGTCTCATTGAATGTTCTCAGTAAGACTGTTTAATATCCCTTACTCACACTCTCTCACCAAAAGGATATGAAAGCTACAAGAGGAGCCTTAACCTCACTGAGTGAAGGTGAAGCTGAGGATAAGTTTGGATTATGCTCTTTCACTTTCTATACCAGGAAAAAAATGGGATCTTGCTAGCTTTCGTTCCAATTTATATGGATTACTGGAGGACTATATGGGGAAGTAAAATCTTTGACAGGTCTGGGAAGATTGAGAGCTCAAGTGTAGAGGGATTTTATGCTGAAGAGTCATGCCCTGTGGGGTCTATCTACATGGTAGGGGAGCCAAGATGAGAGATCACCTCCAAATGACAAAGGAGCAGGGCATCTGTGTGCCTGTGTGCATACATTACCATGAATCAATGTGGAAGCAAGACTAATGTATGCAGCAGGGGAAAGACATTAACAAATTAATGAAATAGAACTTGGGTTTCACTCTGCTATGAAGAACAATCATTTATGGGCTAGTCCTAACTGAAGGCACCACCTTTTTTACCCTCCACCTTTCCACCACCCAAGATCTCATTTCCTCTCATGCAACTGCGGGTGGATTTCTGTGTTAAATTTTCTCTGAATGTTCCTCTCCCGATCCATTCTCTACACGTTCATGTCATCAGAACGTGATGGGGAAGTTCAGCCAATCACAATTGGCTAGGACGTGGCCACCTGGGGCCAGGGAAGATAAACCTGAGCATCCAGGTGCGCTTGCTCTCTTCTCTGTGCGCGCTGGACCCTGGTCATGTGAGTTTCCCCGTTTTCCAATTATTAAATCTGTTGTATTGAGCTGGTCTGGTTAATTCTAGCCTACCGATCGACCACGCCCATCAAGAACGGTTTTTGTATGACTCAGAGTTGACACCAATCTTCTGCTTGGGATGTGTCATTGCCAGTATCTGTTCATTAGCAGACACATCAGTCTTTCAGAACGATGCCCAGCTCAGTATAGACACCCAACTTTCCTGTCACTTTCTGCTTTATCATCACAAATCCTTCCCTTCCTCTAATACCATACTTATATTTTCAGGGCTCAGAGACGGGAGGTGGAGGGAGATTTAACGGGATTATCTGAAGATTCCGGAATCATCTCCCCATAAAATTTTATCAAGTTGCTTTGGATTTATTCATTTCATGGGCTATGATCACGGCTTTAGATTTCAGCAACACTAAGAATGGCTTTACTATTAAAATGAGAAGGGATTTTATTAATGAACAACTGCAAAGCAATGAAGAACTAATTATAGGGAGGGTATGCAATCCTTTTAGATTGAAAAGGAGAAAAACTTAGTAAGTTTTCTTGTAAACTCAAAGATTAAGAAGCTAATTTTAAAAGCCTAGAGTTAGAATACGCCATTAGTGTTCAGGCTTGCTCTGAAAACCCAGGAGACAATAGATTGTTTTTTTTTCCCACATACCCTCTAGTATTTACTCTCAAATAAGAGAGAGTGAAAAGAATGAGAGAAAAGGGGGAAAGACTCAGCTACATTGCTGTAGAAAGAAATACTTCTAAGCAAATGATTTAACACATTTGAGAGGCTGGCTGGGAAATTAGGAAAGAAAAAGGATTTAGCTGTCAGTTGACTGAGTCGTTTGTTCTCCATTGCCTTCTCTACCAGCTACTTAAAGATAATTCCATAGTGTTACCTAAATTTGCTTTTCTTTTTGTTTTAAATAATTTTAGACATATTAGAAAGGTTGAAAATAAGACACTATTCCTTGGAGTCCTCAATTAAATAATTTATCATAGTAACTTGATTCTTTCTCTTAAGAATTTGAGGGAAAGTTACTGATAAAGTGTTTTCTCTATGTTGGTTTGTTTTAAAACACAATTTATGGCTTTGTACATTCAAGGCAAGCAAGCATTATGTGATGGCTTTCATAATGCCTTTTTAACCACTGGCATGTATGACCTAAAGACAAAACAGCCCTTCTCTGCTACTGCAATAGCAAAAAGCAGATAGTGATAAAATTCTTATGATTTGCTATGGAGACTTTATTAAAATTTCATCAATTGCCCCATTAATGTTATAAAAAGAATCACCTTTTGCATTCACCCATTCTCTTATCCTATAAATTATGTAAACAAAAAACAATAACAAACAACAAACAAACCAAAGTTTCTTTATGTGGACTTGGATGATCTAGAACTCAGTGTGCAGTCTAGGTTGGTCTTGAACTTACAAAGATCTTTCTACCTTCAGGTTCTGGTTCTAGTATTAAAGGTGTGAGCCATTAAACCTACCTTGTCCAGTTATTATAATGCAAGTCTGTGTTAAGGATGTTGACGTATTTGAGGAAGGAACAGAAATAACTTTACAAAATTTCTCTGTTCCATCTTAGGCTCACTGTAACGACAATTACTCTCCCCATTCCAGACAAACACCTCATAAGGTCAGGATGAAAGCTCTCACCGTTTCTTACTGTGGGCAGCTTTCTGCGATTGTAGGAAATAATTTTATCCCAGTACACAGCATATCACTTGCTCATTCTGGAACTTTCTGTTCCCCTCCAAGATACCATATTCTAGATGACCTTAAACATTACTGTACATTATTTCAGAACTTCCTTTCCTCTCCCCCTTCCTCTGTGTGGTGTGCTATCTGTGAAATGTTCCCTACTCAATGTTCAGACCTGTTTCCATGTCTTTGAATACATCTGCCCTTTACAAAGGAACTGATTGTTAACCTTCAAACTGAACCTCATCTGAACGCCTCATTTTACTCTCAAAGCTGTGTTGTCCATCTGGAATTTCAGATGAACATGCCGGAAGCCAGTCTGTGCTGCTCTTTATCTTCACCCCCTGTGTTTGCTCTTTTGTCAGTCTCAGTACACAGTTCCTCTCTCTTCCAAAAATAGATAGCATTTAATTCAACTTTTCAATGGATTAACTAAAACCCTTTAGTCCTAACTGACTTCTTCCTTCCCCTCGTGTACTACATGAAACATGGCAACAGAGCTTGTTTGTCTAATCCCCCCAGCCCATGACTTTTGTCACCTGTGTTCTAAAGCTAATCATGTCATGTAATAGCTTCTTAACTGCTATTCTTAATTATTAGTTGCTATTAGCAATTCTGCTATTGCTGTCAATACGGCATCAAGAATGATTAAAGTGCAATTCAGATCTCTCTATTGCTTTCCCCTCTCTGTCAGGATAAAGGCCCAGAAGAATTTTTTTGTAGTCTGTGTCCCACTGTGATTTCTGCCCATTTCTTCCTCTTTTTAAGTGTCTGCCTTCATCTTCTCTTTCTCCTTTCTCCCTTTGCTTCAGCAGCATTGGCATTTTGACTCTAGCCCAAAGACCACTTTCTCCGCAATCAGTATGGCTTCACGTGCAATTCCCACCCACCTGTGTGGACCACTCTGTCGATCTTTCCAGATGTGTTCACGGGCTAACTTAGTGCTGAAATGTCTCTGATGCACACTTTAAGACGCCACACTGAATGCTGTCCACCTGTGCCTCCTGCTCTGTTACATTCCACATTTATGATCAAAGGTACCACACATTGTAATGTCTTATTTCAAGTTTTTAGCACTACAAGCTCTGATTTTTATTTAAATATTTTATTTTTTAAACATGCCTTGATTAATTACTGTACTTACAAAATTACCTCTGTGGCCACTGGCTCCCATAAGCTCACAGGGAATGGTACTATTAGGAGGTACAGTTTTGTTAAAGTGGGTATGGCTCTATTGGACAAGTGAGTCACTGTGAGGTAGGCTTTGGCGTTCCCTATACTCGGAATACCACAATAACTCTTACAAATAAAACATTTAATTTTGGTGGCTTCCTCACAGTTTAGAGGTTCAGTCCATTATCATCATGGTGGGTAGCATGGTGGCTTGCAGGCAGACTTGGTGTTGGTTACATCTTCATTAGAAGGCAACAGGAAGTGGACTGTGACGAGACTAATTCTTCCTCAGCTATTAACTGCCTGTAGTATTTCATCTGAGGGTGGGACCTTATGAAATACCCCTATTTGTTGATTGTTAAAAGTATTTTGTTTGCTATCACAGTCTCACTGGGATGTTATTAATGGCATCATATTTTATTTTAAAATCTACCCAGAACATAATCATTTCTCATCTTCCGTTGATACTACCAGACTATAAGAGTGTCATATTTATCTCTCCTGTCCCACATCTTCCTATTCTTCTGATGTCTCTTTTCTTCAAACACATCCATCCGGTCTTCACTCTGTAGCCAATGTGGCAGTTTAGGTCCCTTTTGAACTAAACACTAGGTCTTTTGAAAAGCAAATTTAAGATTTTATTTCTAACACTTTCCTGTTAGCTTCTTGTCAGAGTAAAATTAAATGTTACTGAGAAAGTAAACTGTGGTCAGCTCTCTCTTACTCCCTGCTCTGTGCCTCCCAGCTTCTTAATATGCCTTAATTAGTTTTATTTTCATTTTCACTTATTCCATGTGAGTCACTAATTTACCATCATCACTATATCATTATCATCTATCAGTCTACCTATTTACCATCTAAGTAATTGCTGTTACCACGTTACTATTTATGCTCTGTCTTATTCCACAGGAAACACAAGTTCTGTGAGAATAGACTGACTTACTCTTCCTTTTTCTAATTCTTCAATCTCTGTTGCAAGGAACCACTTGTTCGTCCCAGCCACCCAGAACTGAAATAATCACACAGAAGCCTATTAATTAAATCACTGCTTGGCCCATTAACCCTAGCTTCTTATTGGCTAACTCTCACATCTTAATTTAGCCCATTTCTTTTAATCTGTATATTACCATGAGGTCATGGCCTAACAGCAAAGTTTTGGCATGTCTGACTCTGGTGGCAACTCCATAGTGTCTCCCGGACTCTGCCCTTCTTTCTCCCAACATTCAGTTTAGTCCTCCCCAATTACCTAAGTTCTGCCCTATCAACAGGCCAAGGTAGTTTCTTTAGTCATTAATGGTAATAGCAGCACACAGAGGGGATTCCCACATCAGATCTCCAGCAGATCAAATAATACCTAGCATACACCAGATACTTATTTTAAAAATCACTTAAAATAAATATTATCTTTATGAAAAATCTTTTTTCCATTGAGCCATATTTTAACATCAATGACTTCTTTGAACCTTGATTAAAGTTTACATAGGCATGTATATTTTAAATATATCATCTAATTAAGTGATCTGATATTCTTAGAGGTGAGAATTTACCTAATGATTAAGTTTTTAATATTGTCATAGTAGGACAGTGAAAGATATAACTAGATCTTTGTGCCTATTCTTTCTGTTTCCTGGGACCAAATCCTTATAATAAGAAGATAATCAGGTCTCGGCCAATAAACTATTTAAAGTTTCTTATATGAATGGTTATCTCCAAACTATGGAAATATTNACCTTGATTAAAGTTTACATAGGCATGTATATTTTAAATATATCATCTAATTAAGTGATCTGATATTCTTAGAGGTGAGAATTTACCTAATGATTAAGTTTTTAATATTGTCATAGTAGGACAGTGAAAGATATAACTAGATCTTTGTGCCTATTCTTTCTGTTTCCTGGGACCAAATCCTTATAATAAGAAGATAATCAGGTCTCGGCCAATAAACTATTTAAAGTTTCTTATATGAATGGTTATCTCCAAACTATGGAAATATTAAATGTCAACTTTTTTGTCTTTGAATTTGAATTTCTGTAATATTAATCACTTAATAATTAATTTACTGATGATAAGCTCTGTTGGTGTTCATTTATATTTTAAATGCTTTTGAATTAATTGTTTTATATGTATTCAATTTTCATGTAATTGTATTTTATCATTATACCTTAATTCTAAATGTTTTAAAGTAGGAGGATTCCTAATCTATTAGGCATCATTGATTAACAAATTACTAACTGATAATTTAATTCTGTGATTACAATGGACAGAGAAAATCCATCTCCAAGTGGTATTGAAGTAGGCACATGGAAAGTTGTCTACATTCTTTTTCTTAAATTTACATTCACAAGGACTCCAGTTGTCACTGAGTCTGGTACGGAAATCTCTGCAACTTGGATCTATTGTTTAACCTAGAAAGTAAGAGTAGTCATCCTTTTGTGGCCCTTAGAAAAGCTAAATGGAATGTGAAGAATTTATAGCAACAGATGGCAAAGCCTGGCTTATTTGGAGAGTATAAGATGGCAACCCATAGTGCTTTGCTCCTGCTCCCACTCCCACATTATTCTTATTGAATAGGATTCCTTGAGTCTTGGGAATAACTCATTCTCGGTAATAAATCCTGAAGTCAGGCAGTAAGATTTTCAGGAGAATTTATCCCAATAGAACTACAGCACCTAATTATCTTCCTACCTTTTCTGTGGTAAGTTTATGTTTCACTGTGGCAAATATTTGACTTGCATATGTAACCTACATAATATAAGAGGACCACAGATAAAATACCAAAAGCAACTTGGATGACCTTGAGGCTAGATTATACATCTTCTTTCATGTTCATTTCCTCCATTCCATCAATTGACTACACAAATAGCTGATAAGCCTGTAAACCATTTAGTTTCAGTGTAGTGAGTGCACAAATCTTAGTAGGATGGGTTAAGAATGCATGTGGCTGCTAGAATCTGAAGGAGAGTTAATGCGATGGTTATTTTTTAAGAAAAATGAAGACATATTTTGCCGCAAGATGTGGGAAGTGGGTGGATAAAGTGGATGAGAAACTGCCTTCTACGTTTTCTTCAATTGCTTCTAATCAAACTTTAAGTAAATATCTCCAGAAATAGCTATTGATTCTTGCATTCTAGTTAAGGCCAAAAGACATTCATCAAAGAAACAGAAGATTAATTTTTATTTCTACATAAACAGAGAATTAGGAGTTAGAAGGCACATTCTTGGTATTTGTCTTTTTGTTTTGTATTAAATAAATAGAAAAATCTTGCCATGTTTTATTTCATGTAAAATAACAAACCTTGTACCTGGCCAGAAATCTTCCCATTCTACACATGATTCTTATACACAGACATGAAATACACATGAACACAAAAACATACATATAGACGTAATTAGGTCTTTGTGGATACATACCTAGATACATAGATGCTGTGTTTATGTATGTTTTTTGAGCCGTGTCATTGAATTAGATTGTTCTATCTTCTGTCTTACTACTGTTTTTTTTATCCTGTTAAGCCCTTTAGCTGGAATTCTAGATAGAATGAATAGTAATATATCTAGAAAATACATTGCATCTTTTCACAGTAAGTCAACACTGTCATGAGAATTTTTTTCATGTTCTCTTTGTCCTAGGGACTTTGTGTGCCTCCTGGCCTTCTTACAGGTGCTGAGAAGAGCCTGGCTCAGCATGGGACAGGGAAGGATGTAAGCAAGCTGCAGATTGACAGCTGCCAAGTTTTTGCTCAAGAAATTGGGAATATTGTTGATTTTCTCAAAGAACCAGCTCTTTGTTTCACTGATTCTTTGTATTGTTTTCTGTGTTTCTATTTTGTTGATTTCAGCCCTCAATTTGATTATTTCCTGTCTTCTACTCCTTTTGGGTGAGTCTGCTGCTTTTTTTTCTAGTGCTTTCAGGTGTGCCGTTAAATTGATAGGTGAGCTTTCTCCTTTACTTTGTGTGGGCACTTAGTGCTATGAACTTTCCTCTTAGCACCGCTTTCATAGTATCCCATAAGTTTGGATACGTTGTGCCTTCATTTCCTTGAATTCAAGGAAGACTTTATTTCTTTCTTTACTTCTTCCTTGACCCAGGGGTGGTTCAGTAGTTGACTGTTAAATTTTCATGAGTTTGTAGGCTCTCTGGGAGTAGTTTTGTTGTTCAATCCTAATTTTAATCCATGGTGATCCCATAAGAAACAGGGGGTTACTCCATTTTTTTGTATCTGTGGATGTTTGCTTTGTTTGTGATCAATTTTAGAGAAGGTTTCATGAGGTGCTGAGATGAAGGTATATTCTTTTGTGTTTGGGTGGAATGTTCTATAGATGTCTGTTAAGTCCATTTGATTAATTACATCTTATAGTTTTCTTATTTCTCTGTTAAGTTTCTGTCTGGTTGACCTGTCCATTGATGAGAGAGGAAATTGAAATCTCCTACTATTAGTGCATGGGGTTTGTTGGGCGATTTAAGTTTTAGTAATTTTTTTTACATATGTGGGTTCTCAAGTATTAGGGGCATAAATATTTAGGATTGAGACCTCATCTTGATGAATTATTTCTGTTATGATTATAAAGAGTCTTTCTCCATCTCTTCTGATTGATTTTAGTTTGAAATCAATTTTGTTAGATA
>LOJH01053373.1:0-12198 GCA_001685095.1 Ellobius talpinus
CATCTATCATCTATCATCTATCATCTATCATCTATCTATCTATCTAATCTAAAATATATCTGTCTAGATTGTTTATTTACTCATGATGTGTATATATGTATCAATACATATATATAACTTTCTCAATATATGCAAGTCTTATTCTTTTCTATTATTCATAAAATACCCATGCATTTATAACAGTCCTATAAATATGGAGTACTGTATTTAAATGTATAAAGTGTGAATAAAATATCACACAAAACACACACGGGGGGGCAGCAGAACTGGCACTTTTCCAAGTGTGGATAAAGGGGTTTTATTAATTAATCAGTGTTGATGGTTTGAGAGCTCTTCACTTGGGTGTCACTCGCTCATGTTCGAGCTGCTGAGCACAGGGGCTGTGGTCTGGGCATGTGTGCAGTTGGCAGCTGCCCTGTCAAGTTGGGTCTTATCCTGAGCTGCAGAAAGGCCCTGAGGCCTGGCAATGCTCTGTCGTGACTCCCCTTGATGTATGGTTGTGCCAAGGCTCGTCATGTCACATCCGTTGATAACTCTGTATAATTAATTTGATGCCATCTGATGTGGCAGCAGGTTCGATATTTAAGACATAAAAGTTGTCCATGCCCCACGGAGCACATCTGCTCAGTGGCATAATTCAAATTAATTTCCAGCAATTTCCGGCTGAGCCCGTAGAGCCAGTCTCTAATCTGCCTGGCATCCTCAGGCACTTCTGGGATAAGGATTCATTCTGCAGAATGGCTCAAGACATTGTTCGGAAATTCCTATTTTTAAATTTCCTTTACAGCTACAGAAATCATGCAAAGACTTTGCTCAGGCTTTCTGGATTCCCCTCAAGTCTGAAATCCCAAGCTAACCCAACTGTACCAATGCAAGCTGAGCTTACTACCGATGAGAGCCTGTGAGCACACACAGAGACGAGCCTGCAGCTTCAGTACCTGTCCCAGTAGGACTTCAATCTCCCTCATGTTAACCGTGTTAGTTGTTCATCTCCAGTTAGGGTTAATTTTTCATGGCCTTCCAGAACTCAGTGTTATTTTTCAGAGTATTGGCTGTTTTTATTTTTGGAACACCATGAAGTTCATTTTGGCTGTTCTGTGTTTCATATTACATAATATTGGCAGGAACGCCGCGGAAGCACTTTCTGTGTCCTCAGTGTGACCTACCTGCCAGCAGGTGCACAAGCCTGAGGTGCCTCATCACCCCTGGGCCTAGTTTTGCTTATGTGTAAGGCTTCTCCATATTATAAACCCACGCAGGTAGCCGAGGTTGGCCCTAAGCCTTTGGACAGTTGCCTGCCTCAGCCTTGTGAGTACTAGGATTGCCAGCATCTGCTACCATGTCCTGCTCCCTTTCAGTTTGCTGAAGAGATAAATCCAAGACTGTTCCATGTCAGCTCCTCCTTGCTCTTTGGCCCACTAATGCCAGTGCCCATCCTTGAGACTGACCTGCCACAGTTTTCATTCATCTCAGTGTTGCAGGCAACTCCTCCATTTACTACTGCTTCCTCTATGTCTGTCAATGGAGACCAAGCAGAAGGGAAGATTCTAAGCACATATTCGAGAATTTCGTTGTGTGACCGTCAGTTCATAGGTGTTGCCGGTTAAAAGTCACTGGTGATACTGCTTCTGTTGTCGCTTTACTTGCCTTTGGCTTGCAGAGCTGCTTTAGGACCTTGAACTCCATCGCCCCACATGACCTCCTTGACTCTGTAATAGAGTGGTTAGTGGAAGTAGACTTTGCTTCTTTGTAGATCACTCTGGCTATGAACATGTTAACAGCAACTCGGAGTGGACTAGGAAGAGAACCCAGGTTTTTCTAGGTGTTTTTCACCCCTTAGGAGGCAGATTAGGATGAGGTGGGTATGTCATGGGCACAAGCATCTGAGTGGCTTGAACAGCACTCACTGGTTCTTGGTCCAAGGGAGTGATTGCAATCCCAGTACACAGAAAAGGAAGCCACGGTTCTGCGATGGTGAGGGATGTATCTGGAGGCCCCTGCCACCATCATCTGAATGGCAGAGCCGAGACAGATTGATTTCATCAGGTCCCCAGTTTTTGCTCATCTCACCCTGCCTGCTGGCTCACCCTACCAGCTTGCCATGCTCTGCCTGTCTAGGAAGTACTGGAAGGCATGAAAGACATAGAGCTGATCCATCATAGCTGGCACGGGAAACAAAGATGGAGATGCTGTCTCTATATCCCCATGATGCCTGAAGAGAAGGTGCTGCATCAATATCCCTGTGACACCTGAGTTGGAGGCATCGTGCCAATACCTCCATGAACAAAATCTGTCCTCATGGTGCCAGGAACACTCCCACAAGCACTGGGACTCTGGAAAAGCATGGCCTGCTTCCTTCAGGTTGCCCAGCTCACGGCTTTGAGTGGACATGCTGTGTTATCAGCATTTGGGTGTGGCAGGAACAAGAATGAAGGCATTGCCCTCAGTGAGGATGGAACATAATCTCATCTGTCAGTGGTTCAGTCTGATGGCCTTGGACATGGGATTTGCCTCAAATTACAGAGTAAGGTTTTGGTGGCCACAATTTGGTCTCGTTCACGCACCTGTGAATGCGTGGGGAAAATTACGAGATCTGAGAGCAGCGCCAACACCTCACAAATGGGCAGGACATGTGTGGACCCAGATGTGTGCTGGATCCATGAGAGGACCCAAAGACCACAGTATCGGGAGCCTGAATTTGTACTGTGAGGTGTAATAGGCAGCAGAAGACAGAAAAACATGTCCCCACTTATTTACTGAATAAATAGTAGGAGTCTTGGTTCTGAGTCTTGGTAATGAAGACAGGGAAGGCCTCTGACCCCTAGGGACTTATGTGTCAGGGTGGGCCAGGTAACTATTGAACAGAGATGTAGCTCCAATGAATAGGTCAGAAAGACATTGGAGGCTTTTAAAGACTGAGGAAAAACACCCCTTAGGATGTGGCATTTAAACCTGGCCACTGTAACCACAACATGGGAGGCAAGGGAGCTGAGACTGAACTCAGGCTAATTCTCCCTTACACGTTCATAATATCTACTCACCCAACCGCTGCTCTCAGCTTGTATTCCAAGTTCATAGGTCTTCACCCGCCCCGGGGCTAAGTGACCCAACCTCAGCACAGGGCGAGGAGAGGTTAGGACATTTACAGCTTTTGTCACTGATGTTTTGGGTGCTTTGAACAAATTGTCTTGCTGGAGCAGGGCTTCAATGTCTCATCTATAAAATGTGAAGAATTTGTCTTGCATAATTATGAGGAGCACGATACACAGCCCAGTCCAGGGCTTGGTATGCAGAGCAGGCTGGATGAAGTCCACGTGCAGTTCACGCGTGCTTATCTTGCACACCTGCAGGGATGCTAACCGCGCAGGTCCTGTATCCGGCAGCGTCCATGCGCACTCATATCTCAGCGGCATCCCCGCTTCCTGAACCACAAATTCAGTTGGGATTTATGAAGGAAACCAGGCAAAGGAAACAAACCTTCATTAAAATCTGATCTTTTCTTGTTTTCACTTAATGCCATTTCCCCAAGCCATCTGGGAGCAATTTATTGAAACCATAATTGTGCATTAAATATTGTAATTTGGGGAGGGGTGGGGAGGGAAATGGGAGGAGGGGAGGAGGTGGAAATTTTTAATAAAAAATAATAAATAAAAAATATTGCAATTTTTCCCAGACCCCGCCTATGAAATAAACAATATAGAGAGTCAGCACATCCAGAGCCTTGCTGCCTTTCTGCCAGCGACACCTCCATGTCCCCGTGGCTCCTCCATGTCCCTGTGGCTCCTCCCTGTCTTCCAGGAGTCGCTCAAGCAGGGCTCAAGGCAGAGCCTAGATTTTGGCCACCACCTGGTAGGAGACAAACATCATTGATGATGAAAATCCCCGACTATGAGATTGCATGGAAAAGAGTACTATTTTAAGGTAGACGGTCCTTGGGGCCCCTGAGGGACTAGCTCTGTCCCCCCTCCCCCGAAGGCGAAGGCTTACCATAGCCCTGAATTCTGACCTGCAGTGGGAGAGGACTTACCTAGGGCACCAGGACTCTAGAGGCTGGTAACTGTCTGTTTCTCTGTGTACCCTGAGCTGGAAGGGGGGTGTATAGTAGATCAGATGAGGGAGGAGGCAGGCTGATTGTTGGTGGACCCATTGCTCTGGGGTGTGCTGGGAGTTCTGATACAAGTGGTTTCTCAGCCCAGAAATAGACTCTAAGGGGAAACTGTTGATATTGATACATGGGTGAAGGCTGGATAGAGTCCTTAAAGTTCTGGGGACTGTAAATTGTGGGGTGTCTGTGATGCACAAGGTGCTGTGAGTTAGAGACTCCAAGTGTGGGTGGATGAAGTCATGAGCAGGTAGACAGATGGAGGCCCATGGCCTCCATCCTTGCCAATCAGTGTCTGCATTCCTGCTTTGCGTCTTTGCTCTGGGCAAGCACCCAGCCTCCAAGCTGTTTCGTCTCCCATTAGGGTTTTCTTTCTTCTCCTCTCTCACCTACTCATCTGCCCGAGTGTCTGCCTTCTGTCTGTTAGCAGCCTCGATGCATTCTGGGATACAAACAACAGCCTTCTGAGAGTGGGCACTTCTCTGCAAAGAGCCTGGTGTGGTCGTTTGATCATGACTCTGGGCCCTTAGGCTCAGGACTGAGAAAAACAGTTGACAGTGTGCCTGGCCTTTGTGTATTAAAGGTGTCTGTGACAGGCCACTGAGTCTATCCACAGAGCAGGTTAGCTAGGGGTGGTATGTGCTGCTCAGCTTTGTCCAGAATCTGGAGGCAGTGGGGGTATGGTGGGGAGCACAGAGATAAAAAAAAAACTTGGCTGAAAGAGGGCAGCAGTAGCCAGGGAAGCCAGATGGGAATACTGGGGCCAGCATCCTTCCTTCAGCGAGCTTGAGAACAGCTTGCCGGTGGGTGGCTCACAGAGGGCTTTCCTCCTGAATAACCTTGGCAGGCTTGGGCAGGCTCGGGCTGGCTCTGTGCGGATTGACTGTCCTTCCTGCAGGCCGGTGATGACAGGCTCCTAACAGCTGGTTGGAATCTCAGAGGAGCAGCAGTGGTGATTGGGTGGAGGTAGGAAGGCAGTCTGGGGGTACTCACAGCACTTAAATTGTAAGGCTTGTATTGTCAGGTCACTACGTCTGAGACACGGGGTGAATGCTGCTGACTGAGCCCTGACGAAGCCCTGTTCGCTGTCTGTGGAGGGCAGCGGCCTGCCTCATGAAGTGGGTACAGATGCACACCTTAACCAGTATTAGGAGAGAGTCTCGATTACGTTAAAAAGTGAATAATGTGTTTGGTGTGAACACACACTTGAGTGGGTCCATAAATACTTGTGCCGTGACACCCCGCAAGGCAAGAAGCTGCTCAATTTGGTAGCAAAGCTACTTCCCCTTTTACTTTACATTTTCAGAGAGTTTTCCGTAATAGCCAAGAAGAAGAAGAAAATACAGTAAAAACAAACTGTGAGGAAGAGGGTGTAAAGTGGAAACACACTCAAGCCTGGGCAAGCCGGCTGCAGAGGATGGCAGAGTGGCAGGGGACCAAGCTCAAGTGTAAGAATCCTGACCCTCCCTGATGGTGACCCATCTCTGTGGGTGACATTCAGTTTCCCACTGCAAAAGCCTGTCACCCTCCCTTTGAGACCGGCCTGACCCCAGCTAAAAGTTAACTTTTTTCCTTAAGCAATTCACGTTACTCAGTCAATGCTATTAAATAACTCTCCCTTAAACACTCCTTATCACCAACTCAGCACAATGAAGGGATCAGGGGAGAAGGAGAGGAAGAAGGCAGAGAATCACCATACCTCCTGTGAGAAGAGCAAAGGTCGAAGTGATTATGTAAGAGGACAGTGGTTTCTGCAAGGTCCCCTCTCTGCAGGCATCAGCAGCTGCTGGGGGACTTTGTGTTCAGCTCCCTTCTCTTTGCTTCTTTCTGGGATAGGGGAGGCCAGCTGGGGTTCTCCGGGTCATCTGAGGCTTCTGGCTCCACTGGCCCAGTCTGGTCTGGCCTGGCACTGCTTCATGAAGTTATAGGAGCTTTTCCTGACACCGCATACTCATCTCCCTCCTTCCCACTTTCAGCCCAGATAAATGTATGGTTTTAGATAGGTAGATAGACAGACAGGCAGACAGTCTCCCCCCCCCCTGTGTGTGTGTGTGTGTACACATGCCCCTGTGTCAGAAGACAACCTCAGATGGCCTCTGTCTTCTCCTTTGTCTGAAACAGGGTCTCATGGCTGCTATGCACACCAGGCTATCTGGCCATGAGCTTCCAGGGATCCTCCTGCCTCTGTCTCTCATCTCACCGCAGGGTTCCTGGGATTTACAGAGGCAGATGGGCCATGTCTGCCTTTATATGGCCTCTTGTTGTCCAAACTCAAATCCTCAAGTTTGTACAGCAGGGACCTTACCCACTGGTCTGTTTCCCCAGCCCAGCAGCATAAAGCTTAAGTATCATTGGCTGCTTTCTCTGGACTTGTATTTGAGCTGGGTGACTAGTATGTGGGCAGCCTTATGTGAGCCACAAGTCAATGAATCCATCAGCAGGTGTATTTGGGGAGTATCATGTAGGAGGATAAAGGGGGGTGCCCACTGTTGAGAGAGACTCAGATTCAATTTGAGGGTGGGCTTAGCAAGGTACAAATTATGGTCCAAATCTGGCCACTGCTTGGTTTTATAAAATGTTATTTGAATGTCACCATATCCTCATTGGGGGTTGCTTAGGGCTGCCTTCCTGCTCTGGTGGTTGGATTGGGCTGTAGTAACCAAGACTGTGTGTGGTCCATAAAGCCACAAGTGTTTACTCTCTGGTCTTTTGCGGAGAGATTGCCTTGTGCCTACTCCTGATTTAGGGTGTTGATGGGCAGGAAGTTTTGGAAGCTAGAGGGGCTATCTTGGTCAGAATGCACTCGCTCGTGCTCTCTGCTGCCAGGGGCTATGCCTTTGCTGCCTTTCTTTGCATTAACCCTAAGAAAGGAGACTCTGCGTAGGCATTCAGGGCATTCAGAGCAGGGCCTGGCCAGGGCAGCTGGTGCTAGAATGCAGGCGGGTGTTATGGGCAGCTGAGTCAGTCTACTTCAGTCATGCAGTTGGCGAGTGACCTTGAGGGTCTAATGTCCCAACTATGAGAACCAGCTTCCTCCACCTGGTCGTGGTGAGACAATGAAGGACAGTTACTTCACCCACAGCACGTGTGTGATGCAAGGCCCTGATCATCCACCATGGGAATCGAGCTCAACCCATCAAGAACTCCCAGAAGCTACTCGGGGTGGGCGGACCCTGATAACGTGCCCCTTGTCCAGGAAAGGTCAGACTTATGGAGCCATCTTTTTAGGACAAAGGGTATGAGTGTTTAGGGTCATGTCACATGACCTTTGTTTAGAGACTAACCCTGCTAGGGCTGAAGGTCAGAGAATTCTCTTGTTCTCTCCTCTACTCCAAAGTCAGTATCTACATGAACGGGGAGGGGCAAGCTGGAGCTGTTGTCTACTGTCCCGCCAGGAGAACCCTTGGTGACACAGGTGGCATCCAAGCTGAAGTAGCAGCTCAGTTCTAGATCTCACCAAGCTCAGTTCTCTCCTGGAAAACAAAGAGCACTTGATTTAACCAGGAAGAGATGATCTGAAGGGAAAGGGTAGGGGGGAGTCAGAGAGAAGAGTGGTGGGTTAGGAAAAGAAGAGGTTGGGTAAACGAGTATTATTAAATACTCTATGCTCTCCCAGAGATGACTCATTGGAGGGCAAATGGCTGAAGATAGCCACCTGCATCCTGATGGCTCCACCACCTCCCTTCCTGTATGCCAGGGTTCAGAGGACGAACATCTTACCTCCAGATGTCTTCAGGAAAGTTCTGTATGAGTTCCAGAGACCAGGCTAACCCTCCACCTCTGTCATTTACCCCTTCACACTCTCCCTGCCCACTCTGCAGAAACTGTCTTGCTCACTCACTGAACCTTGCTCGCTCACACACGTTCATTTACTCCCGACTGACAGTTGCATTTAGTGCAGGGAAGCTGTGTTCAAAGTTCCCATCTAAGGCGACACCTGGCAGTCTGTGGGTACACAGCTAGGACCCTCCCTTGTCTCTGGGTGTGGCCAACCATCTGACATAGTGACAAGATGTCACCTGCCAAGTTCCCACTCGAGAATTGCACAATCAGATTACAAAAAGAAAATCTCAAGTTTTAAGTAAGTTTGTGGATAGGCTGGTATTTCAAAGAAGTTTCTATTGGGAATTGGGCCACGTCACAGCCATCCTTGGACACATGTGGCTCATGGGCTCACATACCTGCAGCCCTTCCAGATCCTTCCCTCTTACCGCATCTGAATTTGCAGCCCTGGGCACACAGTGCTTGGGGGAATCCTTGGTTGGTGTTTTGAGAACGTTCTGCTGAGCTCCCAGCAGCTGTGGATGGTAAGAGTGACCCACTCGATTCTCAATCTTCATTCCTGCTTTCTGTTCTTCATCCTGGGGCCATGCAGATTGGCTCATCTGCAGGCTTATGGTACATGAACCTGCACTACAATGAGCAAAGTAAAAAGCTTTATTCACAACCATTTTTCCTTCTTTTCCGCAAGTTGGAAGCAAAACCAGATCTTAGAGATGGTAGAAACTCTACAAGAAGGTCCTGCGGGGCTCCTCTGTTCTAGCAGCCCTCAGCTGGGCTGTGTGCTGAACCCACACTTGCACCCCCACTGCGATGCAGCTGTGGGCACAGGAATCAGGTTCACTGTTCTCTGCTTATCTGCCTGAAAGGAGAAGGTTCTCTGTTGGTATAGCAACCCAGTGATGCCCCCCTCCCCCGCCTCCCTATCACTGTCCCTTTTCTCCATTACGGCTGGTGCATCCTGGCTTTGTACTCTGGCATGGTGTCTTTTGTTGGAGTTAGCTAGTAATAAGCCTGGGCTATTGGTCAAGCATTAATAATTGATATAAGCACTTGAGTGATTATTTAGAAGTGGCTATGGGACAGGGTGGGACAGAGAAACCTCTGATTGCACACCTAGAAGAGCAGTTTAAGTGCTCTTAACTTCTGAGCCGTTTCTCAAGCCCCCAACACTTAACTTCTTTTCCTCAACATTTAGTATTTTGCTCTTGTTATCAAGATTCTTAGAGGATGGCCCCTGTAAGAATTTTAGTTCTCAGACTAAGTTGTGTCAGGTCCCAGTCTTAACCCCCTGAACTGTGAATGAGGTCTTTTGGTCTTTTAAAATGTGAACAGGTTAAGAATGGTGGTGAGCACCATTAACCCTAGCACTTGAAAGGCAAAGGTGCACAGAGGTGGGTTATGTGGGGGCAGTATCTCTGAATTGAGGCCAGCCTGGTCTACATAGTGAGTTTCAGGACAGCCAGAGTAGTGGTTGTTCTGTCTCTTTAAGAGACAAGCCACACCCACTCCCTCCCCCATCTGTTGAGGCAGGCAAGTCTTCCTTCCTGCTTGCAGCCTTAGCCTTTCTCTCTTTTTCCAGCTCCCTCTCGGAGAGGCAGCTTCAGTCTCTCCTCTCTTCTCTCTTCTCTTCTCTCTCTCTCTCTCTCTCTCTCTGTCTCCCCCTCCCCCTTTCTGCCCTTCTCCCTTCCCTTCCATAACCCCTAAATAAATGACCAACTCCACTCTGTATGGCATGCCTATCCGTCTCTCTCTTGTCCACCCCCCACCACCACATGGAGACCTGGAGACCTGCCATGTGGTCTCATGTGCCGTCCCTACCTAGGACTGCCCGCTGCTGGGGACTTGCACCATCTCAGGACCCACTGTGTGCTGCCGGGGACCAGCCAGCCACCCAGAAGGCTTGCTGGGGACCAACTACCTTCCTGCTGTGTGGTCTTGTGCACAGTCCCTGCCTGGGACTGGCTGCTTACGGCAGCAAGCTGCCGGGGACCTGCAGCAAACCCATTACAAAACCATTACAGACAGGACTACACAGAGAGAGAACCTGTCTCAAAAACAAACAAACGAAGTGATAACAGCAGAGTCGGCAGGCCCAATTCAATGATCAGCGTCCTTACAAAAACAAGGAAAGCTGAACCCAGGGACAGAGATGCAGGGAAATTTGATGGATGGTGTTGGCGGCAGATAAGTGAGACCTCTGTGATGCCAGCAGAGACAAGAAGAACTGGGAGCATCCTTGCTGAAGCCTTGGAAGGGAGCAGGGGCAGCAGACACCTTGGTAGAGACTCTGAACCACAGACCTATAAGAAAACAAATCTCTGTTGTTTAAAGTCACCCACATTGTGACATTTGTTGTGTTGGCCAAGGAAACTGACTCCTGGGTGATGTGGCCTCTCCACCCAATTCTGCATCATGTGTCACTTAATCAAGTTTGTTCAAAGTCTGTGCTGCTTCCCACGGATGGCTCTGTGTTAATCAGAGTGGGAAGCCAGTCTCCTGGCCAGGCCCTTAGTGTGCCATGGCCACTTCTCAGGCCACCATGGCACCAGTGCTCTGTGGTCTTCTACACCATGAAAATGAGGTGCTAGTGCCCTGGCTATCCTGGGATATCTCCACAGAGTAACACTGTGACTGGTAGGTCAGTCAGCAGGTCTATGAGGTTATAATGTCTCATCCCAGTCCTGATCTGGGAGAAATCCCCAAGGATAAAGGATGCTCTAACATGCATTGTGGGTTTGGGGGAATGTTTTCTTCCCAAGTAAGGCTTTTATAAACAAATTATTAGCACAAAACTTCCACATGAAGGATCCCAAATGAGGGCATCAATATTATTCAGACAATAAAATTGTTCAGACTATAGTATATCACGTACGTACTTCATGCAAGACAAAGGGAGGGCACAGAGGAAGGCAGGCCTGTCTTCTCCCTGGGAAAAGCCACGGATGCTCATTGTTCTCAGTGTCTTTTATTGCTCTGTAGTATAGAAATCTGCAAAAATATGACTTCCATAGTCACATGAGTTTGGGAATTGTCACATCCTATTTTTTCTTGGAGATTCATATTTCTCATTATGGTGTTAAAACTATCCCTATCCCCAAAGCTTGCAGTGAATAAGACCCCTTCCGCAGAGTTTAATCGGTGATTTATAAGTCTGAGGGTGCATGGGACGCCTTTGCTATTTCACACCTACCATAGTGAGAGTTCTTACTTGAGACATTTTTCCTTGGGAAGCACAGTACACCGCTTTTCTCATGGTCGTAGTCTTTGTTCCTGACCCTCCCTCTGCTCACTGAGGCTGCATTGAGTCAGGTGGTGGTCACTGTGGGGACCATTCAAGAGGGGAGGGTGCCAGGTCAAGCTCTTTTGTAGCTTTCATTATTATTAAAAAAAATCAGTGAGCAGAGGTCAAGGACAATTCCACACAAAAGAAAGTCTGTCTGTAGCCATGGTTTTCAGAAGAGGAAACACGGGACACAGAGGATAAGTTGATATTTATATCTTGAAAGCTGTTACACATTTCACAAACGTCCTTCACTTCTTGGTGTTTGCAGAGTTTCATTGAGGACTACTTGCATCTGAGTACCCGCTCCTCCCACAAGCCAGAATGAAAGATAGATGGAGATGCCCAGAAGTCACCTGAAATAACAATTATCCCATTTCTTCTCCCCATGTTTGCTTCCACTCGTCAATGTGAAAGACCTGTCGTGTTTCTGGTGCTGCCCACGGCTTCTCCACTGGTAACCTGTATGTGGCAGGGTTTGTGGAGGTGTGGTGGACTGGGGAAGGCCCTGGTGCTGGTGCATCTTGCTGGATAACATGGGTGAAGCTGAGTTTGCGCGTGCTCTCTGTGTGTGGATGAGGAGTATTGACGGAGGTCATCTGGACATTCTATGTGTTGGGGAGATGGCTCAGTGGGTAAAAGCATTTGCCATACAGCCCCATGACTGGAGTTCAAATCCCCAGAATGCACATAGAAGCTGATACAGTAGCGTGAACATCTGTATTTCCAGCACGTCTATGGGGAGATGGCAAGTGGGGACAGGAGACTTCCCAGAATTCCACGGATAGTCAGACCTGCAAAGAAGGGGGAGAACAAGGGAGGGAACATGTCTCAAACAGAGAAGGGGGGAAGACCCACTCTTGAGTTTGTTCCCTGACCTCCATACAAGGGACACTGCATGCACACATCGCTACTCTCTCTCTCTCTCTCTCTCTCTCTCTCTCTCTCTCATGCACGGATATTCACACCCGTGCACACATACAAATGTTCGCACCTGCACACATACACATGAATGTTCATACTTGTATACACA
>LOJH01053374.1:0-12197 GCA_001685095.1 Ellobius talpinus
TGCAAGCTGGGATGGGGTAGGAAGCTAGGGGCAGTAGTCGGGTTTAGGAGCCCCTGCAGAATGAGCAGGAAGTTTAGGGGAATAAGGGATGTCTGAGCTCCAATTCCAAGGGTCAGGAACGCACTCACCCCTCCAATGGATCTTCTGGTAGAGGATCAGGGCCCTTTGCTGGCCATGGGACCTTGCCATTCCTGGCAGGTTGTAGAAACAAAGGGACTCCCGCCGCCTAGTTGGACTCACCACCCAGTCCCAGCGCCCAAACCGGCTGAGTTCTAGGGAGACATTCTTGATTGGTGGTCACTACTGCAGTGGGGAGACACTCTGCTGTGAACTTAAGGCCTTATTTGATTTTTTTTAATAAATAAAGCTTGCCTGAAGACAAGAGTACAAAGCTAGCCATACTAGTCATTCATCCACGTCAGGCAGTGGTGGCACACAACATTAATCCCAGCACACACACTAGTTAACCATAGTAGCTGGGCCGTGGTGGTACATGCCTTAAAAGCTCAGACAAAGGGGCACTAGAGAGGAATATAAGATGGGAAGAGACAGGAGGTCAGGGTTTGTAGTTACACTGAGGACAGGATTGCCCCTTTGTCTTAGCCTTGGTAGAGGTAAGAACTCTCCTGTGACTTGGCTGTTTTGTTTTTCCGATCCTCAGCTTGAACCCCAATATCTGTCTCCGGTTTTTTTATTATTCATGCTGCACCCTATGTTTAATATTGCTTGCACAAACTATTCCCACCCATCCCCCAAATACAACATTTAGTTCCTTGCCTTCCTGACATCCTAATTTTAAAATGAATAGACTACGTCCAAGGATAGAGCCTACTTTTTACACCAGATCATAATAGACAAAGCTCCAAGCAATTTCATGGTCTTGCATTCTTGAAAATCAAACTCAAACTGCCATCTTTTTATTTGTGCAATACAACAGGATTCAGTATTTCCTCCATCCCTAAACCACTGGTATTGAATATAGAATAAATAAAGAAATAAATAAGTTTTCAAACCCTGAAAATGGTATGCTCTTCTTAGAACATGTACCTCTTGCTTCAGTTTTGTTCTGTCTCAGAATTAAATTAACCTGAATACAGAATAAGCTTTGTTGCTAAGTAAAAATTCTTTATTTTTATTTCTGATTTCATCCTGTAACTTGTTTGTCCCTAAGTTTATCTAATCAGATGAAACATTCATTAATATTATTGTCTTGCCAACATCTTCTCCCAGAAGACAATGGGTTACAAAATTAAACCTGCTGAGAAAGAACCTAAAAATCAGTTTCTATTCTAAGAAATATCAGCTTATACCAATAGATTTAAAGGGGTCTTGCACAAGCAGTGAACCTCATAGGCAAAAATCAGAAAATAATAGATTGGGTAGATTTTCCTGCATTCTGAAGTCTTCATTCTTCATAGAACTACGTCACAGATAACATGATTTTTGTATTTTTAAGAACATGAGTAAATAGGATCAAGTTCAAATAATAAATGGTTACTTTTATTAGCACCAAATTCTAAGCAAGGAAATTTTGAAGATTTTATGGTACTGATGCTGCATCTACTTGGACATTCACCTGTCCTACAGGAAAAGAAAAGCATAGGAAAAACCTTGAGAGCCCAGGCAGAGACACGGTGTCATTTGCTACTATACGGATCATTACTTATGTAAATGCAGCCAAAAAGAGACAACACATAATAATGTTTTCCTTAATGCAAAGATATAAAAGTTATAAATCTTTTTTAAAATGCTTGAAATCAGCAATGCGAAACCAAAAGAGAAGGTACAAGAAGAATCTGGATCTTTCTAGTATGGCTGCCTCTACTACTCAAAGAAAATATTTTTAAATATCAGGTACCACAGAAACATATATTTTTATTTTCAAAGTATATCTTACATGTTAATTATGTATCTGTTTGATTTTGTATGTTGGTTTTGTCAACGTGGGTGCAAATACCTATGGAAACCAGAAGACAGTAAATTCCACAAGAGCTAGAGTTAAAGGTGATGTGTTGCTGCAGAATAATTCTTCTGTACACTGTGAAAATGTGTTCCTCTCATTGCTAATAAAAAACTGGCCAAAAGTTAGCCAGGATTTGGGAGGCAGAGAGAATGCTGGGAAAAAAGGTGGAGTCTTGGGGAGCCTCAAGTAGTCACAGAGAGAAGCAAGATGAATGTGCTGTGTTAAAAGAAGGTATAGACAAATAGCAGAGAGTGGATAAGAAATATGGGTTAATTTGAAATGTAAGAATTAGCTAGTGACAAGTCAGTGCACTATTGGACAAGAATTTATGTTTAATAATAAGCCTCTGTGTAGTTATGTCTGGGACACAGAGAAACTCCACCCACAATGTGTATGTCAGGAGCCAAACTCAGTTCTCTGCAAGAGCAGCAAGAACTCTTCACTGCTAAAACATCTCTCCAGCCACACCCATGACACACTCTTAAAGCGTACATTACCATTAGCTCATACATTGCGTTCCTATTTCATTCATGAAGGGGCATATGAGATGTGTGTATATAATGTGCCTGAGTGTGTGCACACACATTTAACAGTGTACATGTGGGGGTCAGATGGCAAATTTTTTGAGTTAGTGTTTGCTTCTACCTTCATTTTGAGTCTGAATTTCTTTGTTATGAATCAGAGCTTCTGCACTGATTAAGCCTGGTTATCTGGCTCAAGCTTCCATTCAGTCCTCCTGCCCTCACCCCTTCCCTCCCACAGTATTGGAATTATAGACGTGTACTGCTACATCCGGCTCTTTGCATGAGTCATAGGAAAATCTCAGGTGGTCAGGCTTGCACGGACAGTGCTTTTACCTGCTGAACCATCTCTCTGGATGCTATGGTGTCCACTTAACATACTGCCCATACTGAAGAAATCTCTTTTCCAGACAAATAATTTTATTACTCTTTAAAGGACTTTCTCAAAAAAAATGGGCTTAGCAATTTTTCAATAGGAAGTAATAACAAATACTGTTTCTTTATTCAAGTTCTCACTATATAGCAGAAGTTGCCCTCAAACTCACAATCCTCTGCTTCAGGGTTCTAATACTGAGATTACAGGCATGTCCCACCATACCTGGAACCAGCAGGTACTTAGTATTTTAGACTATTTCTTAATTTTATTTTTGATATAATAACATAATCACACAATTTCCCCTTCTTTTTCCTTCATCCAAAAGCTCCCATTGTCATAGTCCGGTGGCAGCCTGGACCATAAATTATGTCTCTCAACCGACATAAAGTATTTCTCTGGACTGGCGTTGAGGCATGGAAATAAAGACACAACTCACATGGCTTTATTGGGAGAGAGATTTTCCGTGATCTCTCATGAAATCTTGAGTTCACATCCTGAAAATTCCTCCACATATATTCTCCAGACAGCCTTTATATTAAAACTTGAACCGGGGGGGGGAATACATTAGCATTCTGTTTCCTAGGTAACCAGGTGAATGTCTCTAGTCTCACCCACATCTACTTTTGCTCTGTCCTTTCTTCCTGGTCAGTATGATAACTCAGTCAGGTAGGCTTGAATTAGCATCTCTATTCAGGCATCCTCCAAATTACAGAGAAGAAGCAAACCAACATCCTGACCCTTTGTTAGGGTTGTGACAGCCTGTCTGGATGGGTACGTGACCATTTCATGTACGAACTATGGCTTGAGAGCCTGGCTGCCATATCATGTAGAAATATGGGCTATATCCCATATACTCTTTCATCATATTCATGAACTCTTTAATCATTAATTTTTATATGCATATATGTTTATATATATGCATATATGTCTTTATAAAATAACCTGTTCAGTCTTTATAATGTTACTGGCATGCATGTTTTCACTGCTGACAGTTTGGTATGAGGAACCACTTGGTGAGCTTTTTGCTGAAGAAGACTAGCTCTTCCTCACTCAACATTCCTTATTTGTATGTAGTTCTTTCTGTAGTGTCAGGGCCTCATGGGATTTCCTCCATCATCTCGGGCATGCTTATTGTTTTTGTTCTTGTTCAGTTCCTGTTTTGGAAACCGTGTTTGCAAGATTCTATGAGTGTAGCTTATGACATTCCTAGGAGACACAGTTAGAGAAAACTCCCTATTTCACTTTCTTTATTTTGCAGAGTTTCCTGAGCCTCAGATACAGGAGAGTTTGTAGATGTACTCACTGGCACTAGACTCCCCATCTCTGCATTTCCTTAAGTTGTGGTTTTCTGTAATAGTCTACATTTGTTGCAAAGAATTTCCTTGTGCAGGGGTTGATGGTTACACTTATCTGTGGGCATAAGGACAAAGGTTTCGAATGTAGTTACAGATTATGCTAGTTTAGTAAATTGGTAGTTCTAGGTTCTCCTCTAAAATCCATGATTTCACTGGCTCTGGATTGTGGTAGCACTTTCTCTTTGGAACAGCTATCCAGCAAATGATGACATGGAGACTTATTATTAATTATGAAAGTGTGACCTTAGTTTAGGCTTGTCCCACTAGCTCATATAACTTAAATTAACTCATTTATTTTAGTCTGCATTCTACTGTGTGGCTCATTAACTCATTTTCCATACTTCTTGTGTTCCTTCCTGTGCATCTGCCTGGCAACTCTGCCTTCTTCTTCTCCTCAGAGATATCTGCCCAGAAGTCCTACCTATATCTCCTGAATAGCTATTGGCCATTCAGCTTTTCAATTACACCAATCACAGCAATACATTATTGCACAATGTACAAATATCCCATAACATTTCCCTCTTTTTGTCTAAATAAAAAAGGAAGTATTAGCCAGGCATTGTGGCATATACCTTTAATCCCAACACTCTGGAGGCCGAGATAAGTGGATCTCTTCAAGTCTGAGACCAGCCTGGTCTACAAAGTGAAGAGATCCAAATACAACTTGGGCTACACTAAGAAGTTCTACCTAGAAAAACAAAGGAAAAGGTTTACACGCTAACATAGTACAATTATATACAATACAAACAATTATCAGGTTAGAATTTAATCAACAATGTCTAATCCATTTGTAGTTGGCATATTCAAAGAAAATACTCTATAATATATCTTATCTTGATGAAGTTAAAGTTTTAAACCTAAGCCATTTTTTCCATTTTTTTATTATAACTTGTATTACCTTACAAAAACTATCCTTTTAGAACTCAAAGCATTTTCTTGGATAAACAATTTAAGCTTTTATGCCTCTCATCCTTACTACAATTTTTACCACTTTTGTGAGTTTCTTTCTTGAATTTGGTAAGAAGGAAAACTGTAACTATAATTATCTCATCCTTAACTCCATCAGAGACCTAAAAAGGATATAATATTACCTAAGTAAACAAAATGTGCAGAGCAAGCAACTTCCAAAACTATAGAAATGACAGAAACATCTGGTTACCTGGACAGTCACCCAAGATCCCTCTGTGACATTGGGGCATTCATCTTCAGCCCACAGGCCTAGAATATATGACATACTTTTTTGTAAAGCAGGAACTTTTTGAAGGACTGTGCTACCTTGTCTTGTCAAAGCTCAGCAGTCACCTTCTTTTATGTCCTGCTTGTTCAATTTGGAAAGCACATTGTCATCAGTTGAGGTACAGGCATTTTCTTACTCAAATGGATAGTTTTACCACATTGAAAGCAAACTCCATAAGAAGGTTATTTGGTGACCATCATCCTTTTTTGAAGTAAATTGCAGCTTCCAGAAGCATATATGTCTCACTGTAATGAAAAGCCTTATGTAATTAAAACATTTTAAATGTCATATTCTGTATGTCTTTGAAGTGTTTGAAGACCACCTATCTATATAAATATTTCTGTTTGACTTTAAAACATACTTAACATGACTATAAGTTTGATTGTTATAATAACTAATTAATAACCTGTATTTCTTTATTATCCTAAATAGTTTTTAAGGACGAGAAATTTACATTATACCTTTAAATTAGGTGCATAGGCTCAAGACATTAAACAAAAATAGAAACATGTTTACAGTATAACAAAACAGCCTTATATTTGTAACAATATACAAAAATCCATACCAATGAAAAATATTTGAGGCTAATAGTTGCTTTTTAGTTTAAAGAATATTTCTTAATCTACCCTTTTATCCTACTGTTCCTAAACTGGATAGTTGTCTACACTTGACATTTTAACCTCAACCTTGCAAACGTTCTATTCCCAACACCTCTCCACTATAGTATCACAGTTTTACTAATCCTAAATAAGTTCCCTTAACAGAGGAATTAATTTCAGAAAAAAATTGTAAAAGAGAGCTCACCATTCTCCTTGGAAAACTACACAGCCCTAAGTAACCATCAGCCCTCTTCATTGAAATGACCAGGGAACTCAGTACTTTATGGAAGGGTTTTGCTGTATTTTAGAAGTTGTCATTCTACAGTTAGCCATGCTCAAATGACTTTTAAGATATGAGTTCAAAATCACTGACAAATAAGTAAAAAATAGACAAGCATACATCAAATTGAAAATATTCTGCTCACCAAGGAAAAGAATCAATGAGATAAAAATCCATACATAATGAGAAAAAATAGTGAATCTATACAACTGAGAAGAGGTTAATACTGACAATATATAAGGAACACATACAGCAATAAGAAACAAATTACCAGATTAGCATGTAAGCAAAGAACAGACATTTATCAAAAGGAGATATACTAATATCCAAGAGGTATGTTACAAAATGCTCAATTGAAATCTTGTTAAATTAGCAGTCATCCAGAAAATGGAAACTAAAACTATAATGATAAATCACCTCATACTTGGTAAATAGTTGTTATTAAAATGTTGAAAGAAAACCAAGGTCAGTGAGAACTTCAGGATGTAAATTAGTATAACCACATGGAAAACATTATGAACAGTACTCAAAGAACTTACAGAATATCAATACCTCATGAAACAGCATTCTTTCTATTGAGCATATAGCATACAGATAATAAATAATATCATATCATCAAAAGGAGGTTGCAACATCCATATTCATTGCAGCATTATTCAAGAGAGTCAAGATATGGAATCAAATTGAGTATTTAACAATCAATGTCTGAATAAACAAAATCTGATCAATAAACACAAAGGAATCTTTTTAGTATTCAAAACTTAAATCTTATAGTTCACAGCAGTACACCTGGAACACTGTCTGTTACTTGAACTAAATAAGTGAGGCATAGACATCACCCACATGGTTTTTAGCTTTATGTGGATTTTTAAAATTGTGAACCCATAAAATTGTTCACCCTTTTAAGTATTATAGTGGTTACAGAACTGGGGGTAATAATATTGAGTGAATTGTATAAAGTGGAGACATGACTTTTCCAAGTATGGTCAGGGAGAAGGCTTTTATTGTAGATATGAGGGAGTGTACAGCCAGAGACATCTAGAAAAGTCTAGGGAAGAAAGAGAAAGTATTGGACTCACCATGGCCAGTAGACTGAACTAAACCATGAGGAGAGAAAGAAAGGAAGAGCCAGAAAGGAAGAGAGAGCAAGAGAGAGCAAAGAAGGCCAAGAAAGGGAACCAAGAGCCAAGAGCACACATGGCCAACATGGTAGGCACTTATGGGAATGAGAAACTAGGGGAAGGGAAGCTATGAACTAGAAAAGTTCAGGGTAAGGGGTTGGTGAGCAGAATTGAGAAAAGCCACTGAGAGAGCCTGTAGACTAGGGTGTGTTTTGTCATTCAAATAAGTACCACAGATAATCATTTGTTCTTTTGGATCTTATCGGAATGTTGATAAAAATATACAAATTTTCATTAGGTAGAAGAAATAAGTTCAGGATATCTGTTGAAAATTGTGGGGAGCATTGTTAATAACAAGATACAGAATTCTTGCTTGATGAATACTAAGAATGAAGAGTACTGGTGTTCTTAGCACACACAAAAATTCAGTATTAGGTAAACTGTTTACAAGTTCTGCCCAGCCACTCCAGAATTCTGTATTAATGCAACACAATCTGAGTCTTGCATATTTGCAAGTTGCACATTTAAAATGCAATTTATCTGTTAAAGTATTTTATACCAATGTTCAGGACACCATAAAAAAAACCACCCAGTGAAGGCTAAGAAGTAATATTGAATTCACAGAATAAAAAAGTATCAACAGGTTAGGCCAGTGAGATGCCTCTGTGTTTAAAGTTGCTTGCTGCCAAGTCTGGTGACATGATTGCAGTCTATAAAACCCACATGGTGAAAAAGAAAAGCAACTCTTAAAATCTTTGTGCATGCTATGGCACACATACTCACCGTGCACACACACATACAGAAACACACATTCATAGACATATGCACACAAATACACATACTGTTACATGCATACATACACACACACACCTCTACAGAGTCAAATCCATAACTGATGTAGAAATGCTACTGTACTAAAGCTTTGTTCCATGTTGTGATGGGGAAGAAGATATATAATGCATACTATCACAAGCAGAAATATGAAATATGAAACCATTAATCAATATCTACTCTCCCCTCAGAGTCCACACCCCTTCTCTCTTATCTTGGCTTCCCATTTAACACAAATTACTTCTCAAAGCAAACTAGCTCTTAGCTGATCCAAGGGCCATAATTAACTTTGAACTTCCCCAACTGGAATGTTATTTGGTGATGCAATCTCTGTCACCCTGGCCAAGGCAAGAAGTGGGGGGTCTCATCTTCTGGTGTTCTCACTTTATCACAAAACTTACTGCCAAATTTCATAGATACAGTCCATTTACACATTACTAAAATTAAATAGTACTTCTACACCTAAGCTTTGGCTGTATCCAAATTGCATGCATGTTGGAAACTCAGATAATAGTCTACCTCAGAAAGCTCATAATCAAAAATATTAAGGAGTCTGTAGACAAATATTTGGTGACCTGGAAAATTAAAATAAGGATTTACTTCAATCAATAATAAGGAAGAAAATGTGCTGGAAAAGGAGAAATATATTTTTATAAATGAAAAGGTTAATACCTTTATTTCTTCTGGGATACTTTGCATATGCCCTGGCATTCATTTAAGGCACAAAGTAAGTGGGAAATAAAGATAAAACTAAGTATGTTATACGAGTTTGTACATCATGCTATCCACAGCCACACTAAAAAGTTTTGCTATGTCCCTAAATTCTTGCATTATTTAAATAGGAAAGACATTAGTAGTTTGGTAGAGGATAAAAGGCATTTGTGGAGTCAGAATAGATACCCTAGTGCATGCCAAAAAAGCATGAGGACTTAGGTGAAATCCCCAGAACCACATACTCCTCTATAACAGCATGTGACTGTAATCCCAGGCCAGGAGGGAGTGAGCAGAGAAGGGGAGGATTCTGAGGGATCCTTCATCATTCCAGTCAGTTGGTGTGGTGGTTTGAAGAAGAATGAACCCTATAGACTCATATGTTTGAATATTTTGGTCTCTGTTGGTGTTTAGGAAGGGTTATGAGTTGTAATATTGTTGGGGGAGGTATGTCGCTATGGCACCGTCTCCCTTTTTCTGCCTCCCACATGTTTCAGCAATTCCTCCAATACCGTGCCTGCTTCCATGATGGTCATGTACTAGTTCTCTGAAACTGTAAGCAAAATCCCAATAAAACATTTTTTAATAAACTCTTTTGCTCATGGTATTTCATCACAGCCATAGAACACAAAGACTGGTGAGCTCCAGATTATGATTAGAAGCCCTGTCTCAAACTAATTAAAGAGCTAAAGAGGCAGACATACAATGTCAACACATTCATACTCAATGTGCACCGTTATACACACCTACATGTGCATGTGCACATACAAACACATGTCTACATTAGACACACACAGAAGGGCTTTGGGCGTAGATGGCAGTTCTGAGTGAGTGACATGAATTCTTCACCTGACCCTAGGAGCCTGGACTACTCTCCTTTCTAGTTTAAACCAGAGGCTTTTCTTTTGACTGCAAAGTCAAGTGGTAAAGAGAAGATAAACTTCATCCCTTTTTGCTTATGTGCATTGTGGATTCATAACTGTTTCTAGAATTTGGCCGTAGCCAAAATTTTCCTTCAGTTTTATAAAACTACATAATCACTGTGGTAGAATTGCAGCAACACGGGAAAGCTTAACAACCAGTTGATGCTGCAGCAGCTTGGTTTTCTGTTATTGTTGCTGCCACTATCATTCTGGGAAAGCAAATATTCTTTGCTGATCGTCACTGTTCTGAGGTATGTGCATCAAATAATAGGCAGTTTTCAAGCGCCTTTGACAGGTACAATTATGTGCATCCAGACACCCACACGAATAAGCCTGGTGAAGTCAGACAGCTGTTTTCCTACACATGCTATTCCAGTCCCACTAGAGCTCCATGATAGTCTGTTCTCTAACAGAGACTCAAAACTGGTGAGCTCAATCAGAATGTGAAAATTCAATAATTCTGAAGACGGCACAAGCTCACCACCATGTTCAAGGCAAACAGCCCAAGGGTGAGCGGAGGGAGGTGCACCCAGAGGAGCTGTGCCTGGTCAGTTGGAGGACTAGCTTGGTTTCTTGATCCAAAGTCTCTCCTATCAGTCCAGGCTACCTTTCTACAGGCATTCAGATTTCATTTCTTCTAATGTGAGCAGGCTTCATTCAGGCTCTAAACGCAAGCTAAACGGGGCTTTTCCTCTCTTTCCACCAACAAGAAAGAAGGGAATTAAAACCAGCAGGTCCACAAGATGGCCACCAGTAGTGACAGAAATAATTGACAAAGAGAAAAACTAAACCCCTGAGCAGAGCACTGGGTCTTTGCTGTTTGGGTACTGTGGGTCCTGGGACCTATGCTTGAATTACCTATGGTTAGGCAATGTGGATCCTGGTGCCTATTGTTGGGTGTACGCCCTGAGCTGAGCTGCAGTCATTTTCTTGTGATGTGTGAAATATGAAGTATGTTTGGATAATATTTTAGTGCCAAGCCCAGGAAAACAAACAGCACAGAAGGACTTATTAATAGGTGTGAGTTGTTTTTGCTGTGAATTCATTTCTTCCATTTCATCATTATTCCTAATGTTTTGAGCTAGATTAAAGATAAATATTTTCTTCTCTTACAATTTATCCATTAAATACACACACACACACACACACACACACACACACTCAAACATGCACACACACACAGGAATGAATCCTGCAATCAAGTTCCCTCAATGCTTAATGCATTAATTCATCACTTTGAAGGATTTGCTGTATAAGTTGAAGAGAAACTTTAATTTATCCACTTTCTCCCTCTTATAACAAAAATATTGACTGAAACTACATTTACAATCACATCAAAATTTCTGTCACCTATGTGATCAGCAAACTTTATTTATTTCAAGATTGATATCCTTTGTATCTCGAGGTCTTTTGAAAGCCCATGTGTTAGAGGCTTCCTCTCAGGGTGGTTCTTTTAGAAGGTGTTGGACTATTCAAGAACTGAAGCCTGGAAAGGTGTCCTAGGGATAGATCTGGCTGCTTTCCTCTCTTTTACTTCTGGGTCATGAATTAGTGGTTGTGTGACACCAGGAGCTTCTGCCATGTGCAGTCTCACCATAGACCCAAACAGCAACAGCAAGCTACAAACTGGAACCCCCACACCTACAAACCAAGGAAAAGCATTTCCCTTGTTTATCTTAGGTATTTGACTGAGGGATAGGAAACTCAATAATACAGAGGTAATTGTATTTAAATGGAAGTTTAAGAGACATTTTCTGTGTAAATTCCCTATTGTGCCTGCATTACACACATGATTTTAATATCTCCATTTATAGAATATATTTTTATTATTTCAGATATTAGTGAACAAATTATGCCATTTTCAAATTCAACTATTATTTGCCACCACATGGTACAGCTCAATACATGAAGGAATGCATAATTAAGGGGATGGGGAGATTGCTATTGGTCCCCTGAAACCACCTGAAAATCTCATGCTAAGAGGTAAAGCCAGAAAGAACCCAGGAACTTGCTGTCCAGGATGTCTGGCCAGCCATTGAGCTCCAGGTTCAATGAGATATTCTCTCAATGAAGATATTCTCAGAGAATGTCTCTGTCCCAAAGCACAGAGACCAGAGATAGCTCTCAGCAGGTAAATGTACTTGCCTCAAAACCTGAAAGAATTTAATTCTCAGTACCTATATGGTGGAAAGAGAGAACCAACTCCCTGTGACCTTCATGCATGTATGTAGTGAAAGGGGAGCGGGCCTGCTTTTCATCCCACCCAGCTCCCACATGGCT
>LOJH01053376.1:0-15130 GCA_001685095.1 Ellobius talpinus
AACCAGAGGGTGGAAGGTCCTGTCTGCTGGACAGACCAAGTGTCCTGAGTAGGTCATAGAAAATGTTCTAAGTATTAGGAACAAGATGGACATATGATCCAGGAGGCTTTTCGGATGCCACAGACACGGCCAGTGTCTCTTCATGTCAAATTATAGCTCCAGTGCTAAAAATACAGGACAAAAAGCAATAGTGAAAGCTTCAAGAGAGATGTACCAACTGACAAATAAAAGCAAACTCATCTGAATAAGTTTCTTTTGTACAAACCCTACAACTCAAAAGGATTTGAAATGACATACTTCAAGACATGAGAGAGAGGCACCATCAACCTAGACAAATAGCAGAGCCTTCCTTTGGAGTCAAAGGAGAAATAAAACCCTTCCATGATAAATACAAGTTTACGTAAATAAATTGCTAAGTACTAATCCACTGCTAGAGAAGACATTGATAGGAATTATGCATATGGGGAGGAAGATAAACACAACCATGAGAATTCAGAAAAGATCAAATCTTACTAGAAGAGGGGATAATCAAATGATGACTCCACAGTGACCAACATGAAGGTGGAATGCAAAAATTGCACACATGATGAGGTGAACAGTGTAACCAGAACACTTTATATATGTGTATAAAAATACCACAGAGAAAACCATCAACTTGTATAAATAATATATGCATGAAACAATTCACACATAGATATATGATCTAATCAAGGAATAATATAAACCACTGAATTGTAACAAATATGAAAATATCACTCCTGTGGTTTCCAGTTCCATATTGAAACTAACCTTTAAAAACCATGCTGGGATGCCATTGCCAGGCTGCTGTTTAATGTTCTGTCCTGCTGGCAAAATAGTTCCAAAAATGAAGCAAAGAGTCAGGCTGGGAAGTCTGCGTAACACAAAAACAGGTAGGTGGCCTCCAAAAAAGGAAGATGGCCTCTGAAACTGTGGGTAGCCTCCAGCTTGTAGCCATCAGGAGCCAGGGTCCTCAGTCTTGCAGCTGCATGCAGACTTTCATGTACAGTCTTTCCAGTGAGGCCCCTAAATGACTTTGCAGCCTCATCTTGACATCTGAAGGTTCATAAGCCTTGAACAAAAAGAGCCTAGGAAAGTTGTGGTTAAACTCCTGGCTCATACAAATGTGCATACATTTGTTTTAAGAATGAGAAATGAAAGTATCAATTACTACAAAAATCCTATAACTAATCATCTGACAATGCTATTTAAATGTACCTTCTTTTTCCAATTACATGGAGCTGTAAGGCAGGGCTTCTTCATATATTTCAGCCAAGATGTACTGAATGGATTGAGTGAAAAAGCAGATTTGAAAATGAATCAAAGGGATTGACAAATGTTACCTCATGCCACGCTTCTTACTATTCTTTTTATTTCTGACAGTTATTTTTATGAAAACAAGAAAGTTCAGCTTATAATGAGTACATCCTAATTCATCTTAATTTCTACATATAAATCTAAATGTTTCACATAAAGATCCTTTTGAGTGTACGAGGACATTAGGACCAGGAGTCTGAGTATCACAGCAATGTTCCTCTTTCCTTTCATCTCTGTCACAAGATGCACACCATCCACCTCCATTCTCTTCAGTTTTCACATTTGGCCATTCTAGCCTACTCTGAGCACCAAGGGAACTCATTTAGTGCTACCTTGTGCTTTCTTGTCACATACATACATGATGATGATATTGTGAAGGAAATGGACTTGTGTCACATGACAGATACTCAAAACACCCAGTATTACCTCCACAGGTAATGTAATTCTATGCTGAAGAGAAAGTCAATGCATAAAACCACTGAGCTTCTGATCAATGAGTGATGAAGCAGATCACATTGGCTATAGGATGTGATAAATATTAGACACACTTGAGACCTAAATCCAGAGAGGCACAGATGCCAAAATCTCAAAGTCTAGTAGTAGCAGAAGTGGTATCAGATCCTAAGATCCTCAGTTCCCATGAAAACAGAAAGTAGGTAATCTACAGGCCATGATGAGGGAAAGTAAAATAGGATAAATTAAAAAGTAATGAATTAAGCAACACTAAAGAAAATCAATGAAAAAATATTAGTTTCCCATGTCTGTTACTGGGGGGAGATAAACACAAGAAACTAGTGCAGTGAATGTTCCTACAATTGTCTCAGGAGGGACTGTGTTCTTCAAGAAGGGTATGTTGAGGTTCTAAGGCCTGGTACCCATGAACATGATGCAATTTAGAAACAAGGCCTTTCAATATAGAACTCAAGATATGGTCATGATGGTGGGCTCTAATACAATGCTACCGGCACAAGAGGAGGACAGACTGAAGGGGGCATTAATGATGGAACCTCAGGGCTCACTGGATGTGGAAGCGGCCAGAAAAGACCCTTGCCTGGAGGCACTGAGCAGACAGCACCCCCTCTAACATTTCAATTTTGAATGTTGAGACTCCAAAATTGTATGAAAACAAAAAATAAAGTTCTTTTGTTTTAAGACACCCGGCCCACTGTAGTTTGTCATGGCCACCCTAAGAAGCTAGCACAGTAGTAGAAAGAACTCCCCTCACTCTCCATGGACCCATCTCTAAGTGACCCTTCTTTACCAGAAGATAAAATAGAACAAAGCAAGAGAAATATGAAACACAAATCTAGCTACAGCAATTCCCCCCTCCATTTTGTTTTTACTAGCAATTTGTGAACTTCAGTTCCATTTCATCTTAAAGGTTCCGGAAAAGTGTTTCAGATCAAACACTGCTGTCAAAAACTCCAGCCTACTGAATCTCTTCCAAATGTGTCTATAAATGAAGAAAAGAATGTAATGGTATTCAAACTACAATTCCTAGCCAATCAACAAGCACTGGAATCAATATGTCCCAACTACCTTCCTGTTTAAGTAAAACAAGCAAACAAAAAAAAAAAACAGAATAAAAACCAGACAGTATCATTTATAGTAAGGAATGTGTTCTTTCATAAGCCTTTGTCTGCTGTGGGCATAGATACTGTGAATGCTGAGACCTGAAGGAAAACATTCTTTCTCCCTGGGATCTTCTGTTCAAATTCTGGCACAAAACAGATGGTTTGTTCAAACTAGGCACTTAGGAGATTACCAAGGAAATAATTTACAAAGGTTTGCCAAAGATCTCAGAAATCATCAAGGGATAGTGTGCAGAAGAGCGGTGAGCCCTTGTCATGGTCTAGGACCCAAGAGCATCCAGTAAAGCAGCTGATACTGGGGGCGGCAAGCTATGGGTAAGCTGCCTGACAAGAACTGTGGCCTTTAAGAAACGGGCAGGCCCATGCCCAGTGACCTGGCAGGGAGGGAGCCTCCTGACCTCTATTCTCCAATAGCTGACCCTCATAAAAAGTCAGGGGACAAGATCCCAAGCTGTCCAGTCCCTGGACTGTAGACAAGTGAAGAAGGATGAAGACCAGCATCCAGTCACTTCCTGGAGCCGAAAGGCCACCAATACAGTTTGTATATTTGCTAACTTAATCTAAGCTTTTGTTTCTGGATACTACCTTGCTTTTTCCCACATCTACTGAAATCTCAACCTAGAAGCAAAGCCCTAAGACAGTACCAAACAAACAAACAAAAGGCTGACACTTTTATGAGTCCATGATTTATGATCTCATCTTGACCCCCAGGACCTCTTCATCTTCTCCCCTTCCCTAACCCAGAGGGCTCTTTAAGGATACAACCCATGTCTTCCTTATGTGTGTGCCTCTGCAGCAGGGGTTACAGCACAGGTGCACACACTCACAGTGCTTCTCCTCCAGGTCCACCTGTGCTGCTCTAGCCACATACAGAGAGCTCCACACTTCCTCTGCCTCATGTGCCTCAAAGCTTATTTGCTGACCTGTTGCCTCTACTCAGCTGCACTCCACAGCCAGACCTGAGCCAGCCTCTCCCTCTACCCCGTCCCTGAGTCCAGAGCTCTGGGTACAGAAAGGTAAGTCAAACAGACCACCATATGCCCAGAATGCTTCTTTGACTCCTTGCCACAACAAAGGATCCTTTGGCTGTGTACAACCCTGTTCCTCACTACTGCCTCAGACAAGCAGCCTAGGAAAAATGCCTTCTTTTTTCTTGCTTCTCCCCCAAAACAAACAAACAAAAAACCCACCTCAGCAAGTGGTGACACATATCTGTCATCTCAGCACTCAGGAGGCTAAGGAAGGACTCCTATGAGTTCAAGGCCATCCTGGGCCACAGTGACAACCATCTCGAAACAAAAACAACTGACAGCCACCAAGACAGGGAAAGTCTGCCCCTGTCCTCTTCTCACTTTGCTCCTCAAAGTCCCCAGGCCCACAGAGTAAAACTTGCTCAACCCCTGCCCTGTTTGCCCAGAGCAAGTTCCCTCTACACACTATCCTCCAGTCCCTACATTATAAAGAGCACTTTTCAGTTACACTCCTGGCTCTGGTCTCTCTTTCCACTGACTTTCCAGGGCTTATATCAACCTATATCTCAAGCATACAATATTTTGCATGACCCAGCGTAATTCTCTCTCTTGTCTTCTCCTAAGTCACCAAACTGACCTTTGGGTTGCTATACAACAAATGCTACTGTAGAAGACTGAATATCTCCCATCCAACAGAGGCCTTGTGAATACATAGCTTTCGTACTCACAGGCCTAAGAGGCAGCAGTGACTGCCCTTTGATCCAAAGATAGGTACCCCATAACTCTTCCCTCCTATGAAGAAACAGGATAGCCCCCATCTATGTCTAGAGGTCACTATTTCTAGGGTTCATGCTTTTATTTTGAAAGAATAAGGACACTATCTGCCACGCAATAAGGGCATCAGAAGCCTGTGGCTGGAACTCCCCATAAGCCTTTCATCTGTACTCCAAATCAGGCAATGAAACAGCTCTGAGCATGGCTCTCTGTTCTTACTGAGAGATAAGCCAAGAGTTGAGGATATGCTTCTAACGTGGGCTTCCACACCAAGTCAGCTCCAGGACCACCATGAGAGCTTAATACGCTCACCTGGAGTCAAAACAACAGGAGCAACATAGGCCTTTCTTATCTGGACAATACGTGGCACTGAATCTGATAGAAGCCAAATTGAGAGTAAAACCTTTTTAGCAGCCTGTCTCTTGATATCCTGCGATTGTATCTCAGTGCAATACAGAGTGAGAGTCCTGCAATCAGAAAGCTGGTTGAGCTCAGCAACAGGAGACAGACTTAATTTCAGCAACCCCCAAGACACAGATACCATGCCTGTTAAAGATAAACCATAAAAACTGGTGAAATTCAGCATCATTTAAAAAAATCAACATGAAATTAATGGATACAATGCTGAAAATCAAACACCGCTCAGATATAATATTGCATCACACCTATCTTCATGAACAAAATTGTCACGATGTTGCTTCCCTGAGATCAGAACCGCAGAGCACTCAGCCTCAAAACTCTGAGAAGTGAGTCAACCTGTCAGAGTGTGAAGCTGTTATTTAAGACAATCAGATATAATGGACCACCTAAATGCCTGCCTACAGCAAATGCGGGTATGATGAGGCATTTGAAGATAATCAAGAGAAAAGTTGCATTTAGACTTTAGGAAAAAATCTGCCACATATAACAATTTCAAACTTACAAACACTGGGCTGATGACAAGGTCACCCTCACTTCTGCAAAAGAAAGAAATGTAAAAGTTGGTATAATTTAGCGAGCATTTTTAGCAACCATCTGTGTATCGGGTACTATGCTAAACATAGGGACAGCAAAATAAACAAGAAGACTCCCCGCTCTTGTACAGCTCACAGGGGAGTTTGAGAAACAAAAAGATTACAGAATGTGACACAATCAACCTGGCTACTCAACTGTAGTCAAGTACAGAATTGTCCCCCATGACTACTTAGGGCATGTGGCCAGTGTCACCAGTAGAAGTGGGTTCTGCCACTATAAGGCCACACTCAAGCTTCCAAGAGCATTTCCAGACAATGTGTCCATCACTCAACACAAGCTGGTGGATCTGTGAGGAACTCTGAAGATGACAAAAGCAGGGGCAGGTGACTACAAGGGTCAGCACCCACAACCTTTCACCAGGGAGGAGAATCCCTAAGTGGATAACTTGCTGTGATTCTGGGATTTTCCCATTTCTTGGCAGCCTAATAGGAGGTATAATGGAAGATATGTTTTACTAAATTAAATCATAAACATGGAAAGTTAAGGAAACTCAGACTTGTGGCAGTGAAGGGGAAAATGGCAGGAGGGGGTCCTAGAAAAAAGGAGGTTGGATATATACCCTACCCATCAGGAAGGCAGTATTTACCCATATTGTTTGCAAGCCTGAAGTAATACTTAACTACATTCTGCAGTTTAAAAGAGGAAAAGGGATAAAGGCCCTGGACAGGTCATCAAAGTTTTTCACTGAAAAGTAGAGAACCATTTAAATACTGCTGACAGTACTGCTGAGGTCATTAACTTCGTACTACTGAGTCCTTGGTAGAGAATGACCAGATGGTTTAGGAGCTGGGAGAAATGGAGAGTACTGTTGACAGTTTCTTAAAATTATCCAGAAGAAATGTAAAATGTTGTGGCTTTGGAGAGAAGAGAAAGCAAATCCAAGAGACACAGTTCTAAACATCAAAGGGACATGACAATTAGCATGTGAGGTGAGAAGAAGGAGCAGGATTCAGCATGAAGTAAAGAATTTCAAGGTCTCGGAAGAGTAGGAGCAGAAGAGGTGTTGAACCATGTGCAGAGCAGCAGTTAAGAGACAATGGTGGTGGCAGACTCATGGAAAAGGAGCAACTCGGACTGCATATGGGATGCTCATCAAAGTCTAGAAGCAGGAAGATGTTAAGTCTAAGATAATTTCAGAGAGAGAAGTATATATTTGTGACCAGGTGAAGCAATGATAGAAAAACGAGAGGGAGAACGAGCCTTGTTGGGCACCAGCACATAAGCAGGTGGTGCAGGGGGCATCAACAAAGGCTAAAAACATTTCAAAAAAGTTTTTTGGTAAGGGTAATACACCCTTAACATACATACTTAACCCATTATCTAATTATCTGGAAGCCCCTATTTCTCTTTCATTTCCTGTTGATGTGATTTTTAAAAAATATCCTGATAAAACAATGTAAAGGATAAAATGTTTCCTGGGCTCCCAGTTCCATTTTACAGACCATCATTGCAGGGAAGTCAAGATGGATGAACTGGAAGCAGCTAATCACATTTCTTACATTCACAGTCAAGCACAGAGAGCAATGAATGATACATGTATGCATGCCTGCACTCAGTTCAGGATACCATGCCCAGAAAATGGAATCCCACACAGTTGGGCAGTTCTTCCCACATCAATTAACATCACCCAGAAGATTCCCCAGATATGCCCAAGGGCTAACCTAATCTAATCCTTGATTTAGACTAATACTTCCTGGGTGATTCTACATTGTGTGGAGTTCACAGTCACAATGAAGCAACATAGTCTATACTTTAAATTCATACAAATATTTCAGACTGATCATATTAAGTAAAATATAGATGAATTTCTAATAGCGACAGTAACTAAAAGCATTAAAAATCCTTCAGGGTAGTCAGCAAGGTCTTTCACAACCTGGTCCACGTTGGTTTGAACAATGAACTTTTCCTCGGCCTTCTCGCAATGTTTTGTCACTCCCAGGACCCCTTTGCTGCCTCTACTTCAAATGCCCATCATCATTCCAAGCTGCTTTGATATCTTCCCTTTTGATGAATCAGCCTCAACTATATAGTTTCTCAGCAGACAAACTTGGCTGCAAATGGACTAATTCTTGACCTTCACATCTCCAGCATCACATGGTGTGACAATAGTCTGATGGACGTAGGTGCTAGTATTTAATTTCTGGTGCAGTTCTCTCCTTTGATTTGAGGCTGAAGCTAGGATTTGTCTTACTAATGGATTATAAAAGTAAGAATATGTCTATCAAAGGCCTAAGCTTTTGTTTTCTTTGTAGACTTGTGTTGCCATTTTGCTATACTGATCATGAGAAGAAATTTGTGAGAAGAATCAGGTCCTGAGAATGATTACAGAAAATAAACAGACAAACCAAGAAATTCAGTAGGTAGCCAGACCAACGCCCAAGACATATAGTGAAGAAGGTACTATAGTAGTGACACAGGCAGCAAATACAGGGAAAACAAAAACTTAGAGCTGGTAAAGTGCTTGCCACACAAGCATGAGAATCTGCCTTTGGCCCCAGCACCCACATGAAAAGCTATGTGTTGTTTTGTCTGTTAGTACTGCCGGTGCAAAAGGGCAGAGACAGAAAGCTCATAGGTCAGTTAGCCCAGCCTGATCAGCAAGCCCCAGGTTTCAGTGAAAGGCCTTATCTCAAAATGACAGTCACATGCCTGTCAGCAGCTCAAATGGTAGCAACGTATTAAGTGACTCATAAAAACAGGAACAGTGAGATGACTCACTAGATAGAGGTCCTTCCACCAAGCCCAACTACCTCAGTTCAGTTCCTGGGACCTACATGATGGAAGGAGAGAATCAATACCTGAATTTGTCTCCTGACTTTCAGACACATACCATGCCACATGTGCCCTAACGCACACACATACATGTGTAGATACACAATAAATTAAAATATAGTACAAATTTTAAATAAAAATAAAGACAGAAAAGGCTAGACATGACAGTAAGACAGTAATGACTAACGCTTACTGTTGGTTAAGTGGTAATGGCAAGTGAGGCACACGCAATTCCTCCAAAGAGAACTGGGTGTCTGAGTGCTGGCGGCCACCATGTGGGAAAGCAAAGCCCAGTGCTGTCAGAACCTCTATTGGTTTTCCCTAATAGAAGACAGAAATCTGGAATTGTACATGAAATCTCAAAATTCTTACACAATAAGAAAATAGAACTCTAAGAAGACCTGTCACTGAAGTCCCCTGAGCCCTGTTTGCAATACATTACCAGCTCAATGGCAGAACCCCAACTAAATCAGAGCATGTGCCTTGCTATGCTAAGTCACTTGTCTGATGCTTCGAAGAGCCTGTATGTCTGAGTAGAGGACTGAACAGAGGCTAATGACCACAACTAAATCAAACCCAGCAAATTGAAGAGTAATTTACAGATTCAGGCTGAGACTAATCTGTGTACCCAAGAACCATAAGATCAACTTAGGCCAAAAAAGGGGGGGGGCACCAAAGGCTGAAAAATTCAGAAATTCAAGAGTTCTAGTTGTTCCAGGATGGTCACACAGTATCACCACAGATGTCATTATAGTATAAATTCACTTAGATCCGGATACCACAATTAGTCAAAAGATAGAATCAGTTTATCTATTTCTAGCTCTGGGGGAAATGTTAACATGGAGAACAAATTATTCAAGATGTGTATATACAGAAAAAGAAAATTCATTATGAAAAACCTACTAAGGTTTCCTTGGCATACAAGGTTACCCATATATATGCAGTGAGAACTACATGTCAACTTAAAAAACAATTCCATTATGCCCACTATCAAACTATTTCATTCAACTCTCTCAACACACTGCTCTCCCCCAGTTCTACTTTGTTCAGTTCATCCAGCTCATCAAGTATATGCACATATGTTCAGATCAATAACGTGAGTGCCTTCTATGAGAACTTATTCTGGGTGGAAAGAGAAGTAAAGTTGCCTGGTCATAATTAAAGGTTATTTGTAGACTTCTGTAACACAGTGTCTGCCATCAAACAAGTTTAACAATCAAGTAAAGCTCACAAATACCAAAAGATTAGTGATAGATTAGCCATTGATCCTGGTTGGACATTGGAATCCATGGGGTGCTCTTCATAACACCTGTGCCCAAGGTCCACATCATACTCACTTGATCAAAATCTTGGGAAAAGGGATTCGGGAATTCATACTGTTTGAAATGCTAATTGTAAAAATCAGATGTGATACACAGCCTGGGTTGACAGCCCTGCAGGTTACGGTTATTATCCATTCACCTGTGACATATAATTTTGATGATAAATTTAACTAATTACTCAGTGATCCACACCTTGACTGCTTAAGGAGACAATCACCTTTACAAACTACTTCACTAAATTGGATTTAGTGCCCAAGACACTGATGTAGTACCAGGATCCAAAGATAAGAATCCCATAATTCTAGCCCCTCCATCAACTCACCTTCACAGTAGAATTCACCCAATAGAAATGGAGAATTCAAAGTCTCAGAGTTCAGAGCATATTAAAGCCTTCCCTAAAGTTCCTCCTGTTGACTCAGCTGGTTCCAACATACCACAAATTCCAGCTCTCTTTGCTTATGCTCAGCAGGTGGTGTCCCTTCTCTAATGCTGGGTACAAAATCTAGACCTGCCTCCTTGGGATTCACTCTCCCTCTAACCCCTAAGAAATGACAACTTCTGTCCTCAGTCTTGAAACTTTTCTCCGATCTAGATTATTCAGAACTCTGGGAGAAATTGATACCTTACACTCATGTTCCCACCAAGTTTCTAGATGTGTGAAGTATCTTGCCCAGTTTTTGGTTTGTTTGTGGTTAGGTTGAGGAACATCTTTTATAGATGCTCAGGAAACCCAGCAGTACCCGCTTCATACACAGAGCTTCTCCTGTAACACATGCACTGTGCCATAACAGATGCAATGAAGAGGAGCACGACAAGTCTGCTGCAGCTGTGGGGAAGCATGCATGAAACCCTCGCTGCATAAGAAAACAATGATGCTATCTTGATGTGTTGTTGTTACAGCAGCTAACAGAGGCAACATAGGAGTCTATGTGGTTAACGGCTGAGAGTAAACACCACAAAACACAGCCCTTGGATTCAAGCACAATTCCAAAATTCACAATTAATCTCGGTAACATGCATATCAATTGGTAAAGAGGAAAAACTAGCTCTTGATGCTGTGAGAGAGAAGTCACATAAGCTCCTAGCATAGTGTTTGCATGGAGTAACTATAGTACATGTTAGCTGTCATTTTTATTGGGCACAGGGATTAAGCTTTGCAATCCAGAATATCAAGCATTTTGAATCTCTCTACCTGGCTTACAGACTGTTGTACAACTGGGGAAGTGGTCTGTCTCCTGTGCCAATGCGTTCAAATGTACTTCCCACTTTCTCTTCTATGAGACTCAGTGTGGTTGGCTTTATGTTGAGGTCTTTGATCCATTTGGACTTGAGATTTGTGCATGGAGATAGATATGGATCTATTTTCATTCTTCTACATATTGATATCCAGTTATGCCAGCACCATTTATTGAATATGCTTTTTACCATTTTATATTTTTAGCTTCTTTGTCAAACATCAGGTGTTTGTAGGTGTGTGGATTGATATCTGGGTCTTCGATTTGGTTCCATNTGGATCTATTTTCATTCTTCTACATATTGATATCCAGTTATGCCAGCACCATTTATTGAATATGCTTTTTACCATTTTATATTTTTAGCTTCTTTGTCAAACATCAGGTGTTTGTAGGTGTGTGGATTGATATCTGGGTCTTCGATTTGGTTCCATTGGTCTTCCTGTCTGTTTTTATGTCAATAGCAGGCTGTTTTCAGTACTGTAGCTCTGTAGTAGAGTTTGAAGTCAGGGATTGTGATGCATTCAGAAGATCCTTTATTGTACAGGAGGATTGTTTTGCCTATCCTGAGTTTTTGTTTGTTTGTTTGTTTTTCTATACGAAGTTGAGTATTGTTCTTTTGAGGTCCGTGAAGAATTTTTCTGGGATTTTCATGGGCATTGCATTGAATATATGATTGCTTTTGGTAAGACTGCCATTTTTACTATGTTAATTCTACCTACCAAGGCCACGGGAGATCTTTCTATTTTCTGGTGTCTTCTTCAATTTCTTTTTTCAAAGATTTAAAGTTCTTTTCATAAGGTCTTTCACTTGTTTGGTTAAAGTTACCCCAAGTTATTTGTGGCTATTGTGAAGGATGCCAACAGCACAGACACTAAGAGCACCAATTAATAAACGGGACCTCCTGAAAGTGAGAAGCTTCTGTAAAGCAAAGGACACAGTCAACAAGACAAAACAGCAGCCTCCAGAATGAGAAAAGATCTTCACCAACCCCACATGGGACAGAGGGCTGATCTCCAAAATATACAAAGAAGTAAAGAAACTTGACATCAAAAGAACAAATAATCCAATAAGAAATTTAGGGTCCAGACTGTTTAAGAGAATTCTCAACAGATGAATCTCAAATGGCTGAAGGAAATGCTCAAAATCCTTAGCCATCAGAGAAATGCAAATCAAAACAACTCTNATCTTCACCAACCCCACATGGGACAGAGGGCTGATCTCCAAAATATACAAAGAAGTAAAGAAACTTGACATCAAAAGAACAAATAATCCAATAAGAAATTTAGGGTCCAGACTGTTTAAGAGAATTCTCAACAGATGAATCTCAAATGGCTGAAGGAAATGCTCAAAATCCTTAGCCATCAGAGAAATGCAAATCAAAACAACTCTGAGATTCTATCTTATACCTGTCAGAATGGCCAAGATCAAAAACATTGATAACTTAAGCTGGAGAGGATGTGAGGGAAGGGGAAACTCCTGCACTGCTGGTGGGAATGCAAGCTGGTACAACCCCTTTGGATATCAGTGTGGATTTTTTTTCAGAAAATTAGGAAACAATCTACCTCAAGACTCAGCAATACCACTTTTGGGTATATACACAAAGGTTGTTCAATCATACCTCAAGGACATGTACTCAACTATGTTCATAGCAGCATTATTTGTAATAGTCAAAACATGGAAACAGCCGAGATGCCCCTCAACCAAACAATGGATAAAGAAAATGTGGCGCATTTACACAATAGAGCACTACTCAGTGGTAAAAAAATATGACATCTTGTAATTTGCAGGATCTAGAAACAACCATATTGAGTGAGGTAACCCAGACTCAGAAAGACAAATACAATATATACTCACTCACAGGTGGCTTTTAGACATAAAGCCAAAAAAAACCAGCCTACAGATAGTCCACAATCCCAGAGAACCTAGACAACAAAGAGGACTGTAAGAGAGGCATACATGGATCTACATAGGAAGGTGAAAAAGACAGGATCTCCTGAGTAATTGGGAACATGAGGCTCATGGGAGAGGGTAGAAGGGGAGGCAGGAGGAAGGAAAAATATATAGGTCAATAAAAAACAATAAAATAACAAACTTGTACAAATTGGATTTTGACATTTTTGGTCTTTCTCTATTACTCATTTTAAAAATTCAATGGATAAAAGCATAGGATTTTTTCAGAGTATTGCATGACATTTCAAGTTACATTAGAAACATTAATTAATCTCATACTTATAATAACCTAAAAATAACTAAAACTCTCCTGCTTATAATAACCCTTAAGATGAAAGTAGAGGAGAATATTTAGGGAATGGAAAACATTCTTCACATAAATTGAAATTTTAAAACTCAAAAGTGAGAGAGAGATTTCATAAGCTTTGGGTGACCTTTAAATGCCACACTCACTAATATATAAATGTAAACACAGGAAAATGTAACGTCTGGCAATAATGGTAACCTGATCGACGCAATTCCATTGAGTTCTGTGATATAAATTAGGCTTCAGTTCAGAGTAGCAATAGCTTTTTAACCCTGTTAAGATCTAAGTACAATCCATGGAAGATCAGTGGTTACTTTTAATGATTATTTACGTGCTTGCAGCTTATCTCTGTGTAATAATGTCTACATTTATAGTAAATTTCAAAATGTACAATATTTGAGGATGTACATCATTATAATGAGTTAAAAGGTAAATTTTTCACTTCAATAAACAATTCTTGCATGAATTCAACTTTGATAATTTGTGTAGATTACAAAAGTGTTGCTGCTAACCTTATCCAATTTTCAAAAGCCAGTAAAATATGATTTCAAGGATAATCATTTACTTGGTCAAATCTCAATTTTTAACTGAATTACGTGATATCAAGAGTACACCAATGCAGCAATAACACAAAAATGAAATCTCAATGGGTTAGAGTCATACATTGCTTTAGATGCACATCAAATCTTTCCACTGCTTCAATTCTATTGTAACAAGTACAGTTTAGGAACTATCTGTAGTTTGTTTGTTTGTTTGTTTGTTTTGTTTTTTGGGACAGGGTTTCTCTGTGTCTTTGGAGCCTGTCCTGGAACTAGCTCTTGTAGACCAGGCTGGCCTCAAACTCACAGAGATTCACCTGCCTCTGCCATGAGCTGGGTTAAAGGCGTGAGCCACCACCACCCAGCTAAACTATGTAATTTTTTAAGGCTTTTCACTCTATTCTCTTCCAATTCCTTTAAGTGTGTACAGGTTGGGGAACATATACATATGCAAGCACACATATGCGTGTAGATGCTTTTGGATTGGCTCATTTTAGAGTTGGATGTGCAGGTTGTTGTGAGCCTTCAGGCATTGGCGGTGGGAACTGTACTCTGGTCCTCTAGCTGAACAGTATTTACTCCCAATTGCTGTGTCGTCTCTCTAGCCTCTGGCCTCCAATTCTTGACTGCTCAGAATAATATATACATGTATCTATCAAAAGTCTGTCTTCTGGACACTAATTCTTAGGAGAAGCATCTAGAGATCTAAGGCAAGATGAAGAGTCAAGATGGTTCTTGCCACCAAGCCTGAAGGCCTATGTTGATCCTCATCCACACAGTAGGTGGGCAAGTCATTCTCTGACCTTCACATATGCATAACAGTGTATGTGTGCCCTCCATAGACACATTAAACAAAGATATGTAATTTAAAATTTTATTCTATGTGCTTGGAACCATTATTTCTATACTTTGGATGACATGATTTTAAAATCAATTAAAATTATATTTTTTCATCCCAAGATTGGACCAACTTGCTGACTACAGTTTACAATATTTTGTGAACAAATACTAACAGAACTATTGTCTCCTAAAACAAGCGTTTGTGGCTTATCTGTTTGAGATGTTGTTGAGATATACAAAATAGGCAATGTAAGAACTGAAAAAAAATTAAGCCTGTGGTAGTGCCATGTGTCTTTAATCCCAGCACTCAGGAGGCAGAAGCAGGTGGATCTCTATGAGTTGGAGGCCAGTCTGGTCTACAAAACGAGTTCCAGGACAGCCAAGACTGCTACACAGCTATACAAGACTGAGGAAGGAAGAAAGAGGGAGGGAGGGACGGAGGGAGGGACGGAGGGAGGGACGGAGGGAGGGACGGAGGG
>LOJH01053377.1:0-12197 GCA_001685095.1 Ellobius talpinus
TTATTATCACATATTTTCTCGAATGATGTAATTAGAAGTGAGAAGTCATGCCGATTAGTGAGGCAGCACTCACTGACCTAAGTATACTGCGGTTTAACTTTCGGGTGGGTGGGTTAAACTACAAGGACAATTCTTACATGCAGAGACCCAGAAGTTGTCTGGGCTTCTCTCTTGGCCACAGCTACAAAGTAGCCAGGATACCTGGATGCTAAGCATTATTATAGTAAAACTAATCACAAATTATTTTTCTCATCAACAACTTGAGGTTCTTATTTTTTTAATAACTGAAATAATTTACAAGTTCTGATGTCACTTTACTGTGAAGAAAATCATCTAGTTTCCTCAATTTTCCTGAATGTTTTAAAAAGTATAATTCATGGCATGTTCCTTCAATTTTACAAAAAGTACATTCAGCAGTACCCTAGACAGGCTCAGGGCACACTCCTCTAAGGAATGTGCACGGCCCTTTAGACGTCTACCCTCTGTCTTTCATGGACAGAGTTGATGAAAATTTGAATCCAGAAGGCAACATGACTCCATTAAAGGTGAAACTACATCTAACATTTACTAAGTTTGCTCCTTGCACATCTTATCCATTTTCTTCCCAACGATAAAGTGTTTTGAAAATATGCTGCTTTTGGTATACTTTAAATTTTATTATATATCATGGTTAATTTATGATCTGATTCTTAAAACTTAATGGTAGAGGCCACAATCTAACATGTTCAGGGATCTTCCTTGGGATTTGCTATGACATTCAAACAGTTAAAGAAAATTATTATTCAGGTAATTAAAAAACAGAAGCAATTGGTTGGTAGAGACCAAAGTCTTGGTTCAGGACCACACTGCTCTACCAGATGACAGAGCCAAAAGTGCTTGCCTCCCTATGCTGATTTGACGGAGTCAGACTGTCCAATTCTCCACCATCAACACCCAAGCAAATTTTCTTTTCCTTCTGGTTCTCTTGAAAATGCCTGGCAATAACAAGAAATTTTTTTGGGGTTATGGCATTGTGTGTAATAAAATGAAAAAAAAATGACCTGTTAGCCTTTCTTTGGGACTGTGACATTACTCATTTATGTGAGACCTAGATTTGAGAAAACCAATTATCTCATGCAGACAGTATCAGCCCTTTCAAAGAAGAAATTAGTCTGCCGAGCAAGGAACACTGGATAGGGACAAAGGCAACTGGCTCTGAAGACTCAGATATAACTGGAGGCTTGATTCTCAGGCACTAGCACCAAGTCTCAGTCTTGATGTGGTTCTCTGAAAAGAATGGTCCAGTGACACTCAGCCTGCCCTGACTCAGAGGAGTGACTTTCGCACTCTTATATACTTGCTAAGTGACATGACTGATGACGATTTCAATCCAGAAGGGACAAGACTGCTACAATTCCACCCTCAGTTAACCTGGCTCAGAAGACCGCATCACAGGCGTCTCCCACCTATGAGTTCTTGAATGTTAGTGTTCTCCATAAAATGCCTTAAAAACAAACAAATGAGACAGAGTAAGACCTAGGATGGTAACTTCAGGATTGAGTTCTTAGGCTTTTATTTTAAACAAGTAATATCAACAATGACTCATTAATCATATTTTCCAGTGTTGAAACTGACAGCTCCCTTTTGTCTGAAAATGATAGCAAGTTATTGAGATATAACATGGACATGAAAGAGCATAATATTGCTAGTGAGGTTTGGTATTTGATACTTCCAGAGCCCAAACCTTTGCACACACGTTAGAAGTCAGGCTTCGAAAGCATTAGAGTCAACAATTAGCCCAACTCTCCTTAGAGCCTCAAGAGATCCTTGTCAGTGAGCTCACAAGGTAAAGCACATTTCCTAACAAAGAAATGCCTATACACTCCAGTGATTAGTGCCATTCCCCTGGCTTCTGGTCAAGAGGAACAAGGAGCTAAGATTCATCTGAAAAAAAAGTTTATATACCTTTGACAAAATGCTGTCCATTATGTTATCATTGTCATTTTCATAAAGAGCCAGAGGAGACAACACTCTCATTGCGTGGCGGCAGGAACAATTTGGTCTCTGATGATAAACTGGTTCTGTTTCTCCTTTTGTAAAAGCTACCAGGAAACTCGGAGTGAAACGCTCCTCAGTCTCCACACACAGGTACCGTCTGTAGTTTCCGGGTTCTGAGCCGACTGCCCATGCCAGGAATGCTTATGTACACGACTTCCCAGCATGCCCTGTAGATGCTTTCTGGACACTGGCAGGATATTTAATCAAAACAGCCCATTCCTCAATCAATACGCTGCTGTTCTTACTAAGGTTTCTCAACTTTGGCCCCACAGCGTGCTGATGTCCTGGGGACAGATGTAATAAATTCGGGGATCTTGGAGTTGACTGTTCGGTCTTCATTTACAAGATTTTTTATCTCTAGAACACTTTAAAGCTTAGAAAATAAGTCCTCGTTATTAAGTAATTTAAAAACTTTATTCCCTAATATTTTCCTAAAGACTTAATGAGTTGAAAGGTTGTATTATTATTTTTCATTTATGCTTGCTTCGGTGAACATGTATGCACACATGACAATGACATGTTATTCCCATGGAGGCAGAGGACAACTTATGTGGAGTTGTTTCTCTTCTCCTGCCATGTTCCAGTGACAAAATTCGGGTCTTAGGGCTTGGCAGCAGGCATCTTTACCTGCTGAGCCATCTCTTCAGCGCCACGACAGACCCCATCTTCTTGACAGCCAGGTCAGAAGCACCTCTCTACTTCTCTGGATTATGTCAATCTTTCTACTTTGTTTTTGCTGCTAGAGACTGAATCCAAGGCTGAACATATGCTAGGCAAGTGCCTTACCATTCAGCTATTTATTTACAGATTTATACAGATTTTTGCTTACAAGAGTATATAGTCTGTATACAGACTATAGCTTAGGTTGGCCTCAAACAATCCCCCTGCTGTAGCGTCACAGGTGCTGGAATTATAGCCATGCTTTACCATACCTGGTTCATTTAAGATTTTTTGTGTGACATTTGTCTAAGATTTATCACTAGAAATCTACTACAAGATTGGGATGCTTTATTCTTAAAATTGTTTTTGAAGAAAAGTCCTTTCAGTGAGGACCACTCAAGTTCAAGAACACTGTCATTAAATAAGATTAAAACACTTCTTTAAAATGCAACTACCTACATTCCATTAGATGGAGACTATACCAAATAAAAAACAGATGCTGGCATACAGACTATATAAAGTAACTCTCAATTCAACAAAAGAAAATTTAAAAACCGACAAAGGACTTAAAGAGACAGTTCTCCAACAAAAATCGACAAATGACAGCAAACACAGGTAAAGCTGCTGGGCATAATTAAACACGGGGAAAAGGCCATGCTCTTCATTATGTGTTTATTTTATATGATGCCCCGGCTCTACTGTCAGGGACATGCCCAATAAAAGCAGTATCTCAACAATTTTGTGGTTGTTAGATCCGTGATCAGAGCATCTTTTTAATAGGAAACCACCCATGTACCAAGAGATGGATAAAAAAGTAGTAATAATATAAGCACACTGTTCAGTTGTTAAGAAATGGGAATCTGTGATACTGGACGGATAAACCTTGAGGATCTTAAACAAAACAGAATAAGTCTCAAAGAGACAATTTTATATGAGGTACATACAGCAGACAAATCCATATGAAGAAAACAAAAGATGGTTTCCTGGGGGTTGAAGGGTGGGAGAGAAAACAGGGAAGGGTGCATCAGGGCACAGGGTTTTATTTTTCTAGGTGAAAAACCCGAAGGAGGGTTGCACGATAAGATGACTGAACTTCTACTGAACCCTATACTTTACAAGGTTTACTTACGTTACAAACACTTGACAACTAAAAAGAAAATCAATGTTGGGTAAGTATCTACAGAGAATCCAATGAGTCCAGAAAGCTGAAGAGGGAACTCCAAAATGGTTTTGTTCTTAGTTGAGAAGTCACTGTGCTACTCCCAGCCAAGGCTAAAATTCTAAGGAGGGGGACAGCTCTAGTCAGAAGGAATCTTTAGTGGACAGATTAGGAAAGATATGTCAGAGCGTTGAAACACATCCATTTAGCTAGCTTTGAACAGAAAGCCTGACGTAGAGGTTGCCTTCAAAACCACTAGTGGAGGGGACAAATGGTTGAGGAGACAAGCGTCTACGATCACCCTGAGATTTGCAATTAGGTGTCCAGATGAATGACTTCACCACAGGGAGACATTGTGCAGGCCCTACTATTGGTTGAAGGTGACGACAGGCTATGCTTTAGACAAGTAGATGTTTACACGACACAGGCATTTATGGTTACAAATACCGGGCTGTGACGCAAACTCAAGGTCTAGGTTACAACAGAACTATGAAGACTATGAGGGGCTCCATGAAAAGTGGATGAACCCAACAAAAAGTGTATCAAAAAGCTGAGACGGAACCCAAAGTGACCCAGGGACCCAATGGGGTAAAGAATAGTGTAACTGATAGGTAGCTGTATACAATTAGATGGCGAGTTTACAAAGTAAATTCCTTACCAATTTCCTTGGTAAGCCCTGTACATCATTCAGGAATTAATGTCCACAGGCAAATCTGTCTTTTCTCTGGGGCAGCTGTAGTTCTCTCAGCCCGAGTGACTGGTTAATGAGCACGCTCTGGGCACGAGCGTGGACAGACTTGCGAGGAGGAATGGCCTGTCAATCCTGGCATGTGCTGGGAAGAGGGAGGGCCAAGCAAAGGCACCTGGGCTTGATAAGACCCTTTCGAGGGGGCAGTCTGAATAAGGAGGCCACTGCTGAAGACAGACGGGAGGGAACTGCTGAGGAACTGGGCAGAGGGAGTAGAAGAAGCAGATGGGGGGCCACGTACTAGCCGATCCTGACCCAGAAAGGAGGGAAGAAAATTGGACAGGAACCAGAGGAATCAGCTGGGTCAAGGGGAAGAATGATTTACTCACATTTTACAAATGAGAGCTATTGTGAGGTGGGGAGAAAGATGCTTGATGAATAGGAGAACATGAAGAAATTCTGAGAAGAGGACAAGTGGAGTCATGTCACAGATGGGGTAGAAGGGTGAAGGGGAAAACCGTGATGAGATGATCCAACAGTTTACATTTTTAAAAAAGGGTTTTAAGGCTTAAAGAGAGGTTGTAGCAAGGGCTTTGGAACTAGACTTCATCACTCAGCCCATTTACCTCATGTCAGCTGCACCTCAATTTCCTTTCCTGTTTTTACAGGTGGGTGATATTAACTCAGAGTTGCTGGGGAATCAGGATTGAGCTATTTGAACTCTCAGAATGAATCTAGCGTACTTAGAACATAAGTGCCCATTATTCCATTCTGTAGAAATTAAGGGACAGCATGGGAAATTGGGGACACTGAAAGAGCTGAAGATTTGGAATGAGAAGCAGAAAAGGCAAAGGTGGCCTTTGAGCAGAGACTTGGGACAGAGACTAGGGGATAGGGTGGAACTCTCCCTGAAGTCCTGGCAGGAGAACCCGTCCACAGCCACCAGCAGCAGCCTCTAGGCCAGAGGCAGTAAGGGCTACAGAAGACAAGCTGATGAATGTCAAAGTCATACAAATGCAGAGTTCAGGGTGGTTTCAGTTGATTGCAACACAGCAGCGTCTGTCCTTTCCTATGGTAGATTTTGTAGAAACTGCTTATTTTCAATGTGTCTTTCTTCTGAAAACTTTGTAAGTTCAAATTGTCAGTCAGTAGGCTTTTAGGAACAGGTGAACTAAATTACTTTAAAAATGAGTGCATATTCTACAAAAATCAAACTGCACAGAATCATCAAAACCATTTCCCCTTGACACTTTATACGAACATCTGGATATCCATGGTAAGCGCCTGGCAACCTTCAGAACTCAGGTAGCAGCTGGGAATTAAAAATGTCAACACTGTATTTCTACCTCAGTGTTCTACTTCTCATCCTTTGCTGATGGTCCACTGTGGGTACAAGTTAAGGAAAGGGAGCATCAGAAGATGATATAGGTCACGAGTCAGGAATATAGGCTGGTATCTGAGAAATTCAGTGAACGACGAACTGACCAAGTGATTAGTTCAGAGCTGACCTAGTCCCTACTTATTCCTGTTAATGCTTCTACATGCATATTCTGCAGTGCTCAATAGATAGTTAAGCATTAAAATATTATTGGCCTGGGAAGTGACTCGGGCAGGCAAAGTCTAAGCATGAGGACCAGAGTTGGAATTCCCAGCTCTCATATAAATGCAGGGAGTGGCTGGTGGCCCACCTGTAATCCTAGCTTCAGAAGCTGGTTGAGCTGGGCGGGGTATAGTCTAGTTAGGCAGACAAGCCTGATCAGTGAGCTCTGGATTCAAGTGAAAGACCCTGTCTTAATTTACAAGGTGAAGATCAATCAGGAAATACATCTGGGGCCTGCAGAGATAGTGCAGCAGTCATGAGCACTTGCTGCTCTTCCAGAAGTCCTGAGTGCAATTCCCAGCACCCAAATCAGGTGGTTCACAACTGCCAGTAACCCCAGCTCTAGAAGTACCACGGCCTCTGATGTTCCAGGGTACAAGTGAGCACTTGCTTGCACACATGTTTACATTCTCATCCTTCCTACACTGCCCACCACTTTACAATAACAAAATACCTGTCACCTGGTACGTAAAGGTAGGCAGATCTCTATGAATTTGAGGCAGCTCTGTCGATACAGTGAATTCCAGCTAGCCAAGGCTGCACAACCAGACCATTCTTCACCACCACCCCAACAATAAAAAATAATGAAAGAAAACCTTTCAATAAGAAAGATATCCAGCATATCTATGGCCTCCATATGAACACACACACACACACAAGGGTAAGCCACCTCCTTTTACCCTTTCAAAATGATATAAATGATTGAGAACATCTTGAGTTCACAGTTCAGATATTCTCTTAGCGAATAAAATACAGGGGCCAGTGTCCCAGCTTGCTTGGCTCCACTGAGACAGGACCAGGTCTGTTCCTGAGCTATTGGAATTAGTTATATAGAACCTTTCTTAGGCACTAAGCCCTCATTGCTTCCAAGGCATGCACTTTGCAGTTGCAGAGTTTAAGGAAGGGCTGCTTTGTGAGAAATTCCCAAACGTGGGGTATGGTTATTCTCTCACGAACAGGTTTTTTCACTTTACATTTCCTGGTAGGCGCTGTGGTTCTGCTACTTCTATTTCACACCTGGTCCATGAAAAGGGATCATTTGGCGGTTTAACCAAGAAGTCCTTGGAAATATTCGCTTTAAAACCCCAGCCTTTGATGTAATTGTGTTATGGAAAATAATCAAACAATGTAGAGGAATTATTCAGACATATTAACTCAGATTTTGAAACAATGATCAAAACTTGTTCTGCTAGACATACTCAGAAACACATTTGAAAATTGGAAGGGTATCTGAAAATCCCAATGCCCGCCCCATAAACCAGGTAATTACTTTACCTTCTGTTGGAATCTGAGACTCAGAGGGCCTAAAACACACAGTCATCCCATTTCTCCTGGATTCTTAAAAAGTTCTGATTTTTCTCGCGGAAATCAACAACATTCTATTGTGTCTACATGCTTTCATCATCTGTGATGTTACTGTCTTGATGACAATCTTTATCCTGACCATCAACAGGTAAGTCTGTCTTAACAACAGGACCAAGTTTGTCCAAACATAATGAGAAAAGAAGGGTAGAAATGAATACATGAACAAAGGCAACTAGTTTGCTCCTCAGACTTGTAAGTGAATGTAACATTTGTAATATGGGGGGACAGAGGTAGTTTTGAAGATGAATTCATGGACATCAAAATAAAACTGCATGCTACCTCTTAAAAGACGGCGATAAAAATGAAATTTTGTCATCTTTCTTTGTCTTCATGGGGACTGGCAGCTACTGGGGCCTGCCAGTGGAAACAGATGGACCCCTTCATGCAGGCACAGAGGAATAGAATATGGGGCCTGCATTCTTGGATTCTGTGCCACAGTGAGAAGTGGAATGACACTCGTGGATTAAAATTCACCAATATGAGAGTCAGCCACAGTTCTCCATAACACTCGTGAAGAATTCGAGGCACAGGATACTGACATCCTCAAGAGCAAAGGGGAACAGACATTGTCATTTCCATTGAGGTTAAGGATTCAGAACCTTTGTTATCCAGCAAAGATGGTAAAGGTCAGATTGAACCCTGGAGAGACAGGGAGCTACTTAGCATCAAGGTCCAGTGCCAGTCTGCTTCATGTGGTACCTGACAGCTTTTCTCAGGCTGAGGAATATCTAAAAAAAAATTGCTCATTTCTCCTAGCAATTAGGGAATGCAAAGCAAAACAACTGTGAGATTTCATCTTACCCCAGCAAGAGTGGCAAAGATCACCAAAATAACTGACAGCAAATGCTCAGGCTTGTGGAGGAAAGGGACCTCTCAATCACTGTGGATGGCATTGTTATCTGGTGTAGCCACGGGGCAAATCAGAAAACCAAAAATAAATTTACAGTATGATCCAGTAAGACCACTTCTACTCCACAGATACATGTTCAGCCATGTCCATTGCTGCTCTATTCACAAGAGCTAAGAAACAGAAACAAGCTAACTGTCCTTAAACCAATGGATGGATAGTGAAAACCCAAATACGTTATGGAATATTATTCAGCTGTAAGGAAAAATGAAATCATGAACTTTGCAGATAAATGGGTAGAACTAGAAAAGATAACACAGAGCGAGGTAATCCAGACCCAGAAAGTCTAACATCACATGCTATCTCTCATTAGAGGCTCCTAGCTCCAAATCTTCTGATGAGAACATATTCTAGAGAAACTGCAAAAACCAGGAAAGTAAAAAGGGACCAATGCCAGGGTAGGGGAGCAGGGGAGCAATAGATAATGGAATAGCAGGGAACAATGATCTTATCAGAGAAATGGGGAAAAAGGAGTGGGGGCTCAAATTACAGAGGGGGAAGGGAAATAAATACAGAAAACAGGATAATTTAACAGAAAGGATGCCTGAAGAAGTCATACTATTAACTATTTACTTAAAAACAACCACAATATAAGTAGTTGTATAAGTTGTATAAGTACACATAGATAGTTTAAATGAAATGTTCTCATCTGGGTTAGCAATGCTCCCTCCAAGAGTTAAAGACCACCTAAGAAACCTCCAATATCAGGCACGAGAAGCCCTCTTTTGAACTGTTGATCAGGGTTGTCCAAGAGATTCCCCCAAACATTACAGGTTATGGCTACTGTACTTGTGTGTTCCTCAGAGATGGAACATGAGTCTTTTTGCTGAAGACAACATGCATTTCAAACCCATGGCCCAGAGACTGCTGAGTTCTAACTGACCCGATAGAAAGTGCATGCAAACGTCAAAAGGAGTGAAGACACCAACATCTATTCAGCTCTGATGCCTAGGACCCAAAGACAACCAGCATGATGCGATCACCCTAAGGGTGCAGTGGTGGCATTAACCAGCAGTTCTCTAATTGGACTAAGAAGCTCTTCAACTGGAGGGAAATCATGCCAACTATCCAGGGCTAATGAAGTCATGGATTTTGGAGGAAAACCTGCAACTTTCCTTTACTAAACCAGAACAATCTCTAACTGCATTCTAAATATTTATCTTTACTCTCACAGATAAGTGTAGTCCTCATCCCTAAACAAGGAAACTTCTTTTGTAATAGATGGAGACCATTACAAAACCTACAACCAATCAAAATGCACAGTTATGGAATCCAGTCCTAACTGATATACCCATATATATATATACACAAAATTTTTGCAGCTAAGTCTCAGGGTTCATCGCAGAAAAGGGCGTGGAAAGATTTTAAGAGCCACAGATTCAGGAAGTGTGCTCTGAGGCTGTGTTTCCTAATATGTCAGGAACTAAATCCACAGTCTCATCAACATGACTGCTTAAACACGAGCTGACCAAACACAACAACAGACATTCCAAAGTGGACAGGGTGAAGGCTTCAACCCTGCTAACAACTACAGGCAACCACAGAATACTGAGAACAGGAGAAACAGTCTTCCCCAGGGAAGAACACACCAATTGGTTATCCTATACAAAATAGTTCTGAAAACATACTTACAAGTAATATTACATACACTGAGGTTATATTTATGTATTTAGGAATATATATGTATATATGTAAATGTATGTAATAATAAGTAATGAAAAGGAGGCCATGGATTTGAAAAAGAGCAGGGAAGGAAAGATGGAGAATGCTATAATTATAATCTCAAAAACATACCCAAAAGAAATTATTGAAAAACCTGCTTTGTAATCATAACTGATTTAAGCATATTAATTGTAACTATCAAATGCTGTAAGACAATAAATTGTTTTCATTAGATACCAGCTACTATAATATGGGTATTTTGAGGTTGTTTATTTTCATTTCATTTGGTTGTTTATTTCATTTCATACTTAATTATATATTCTCCTGTAATAAAATGTTTTTCTTTTGAGTGTCAACAGAATAGGACAGAATTGGAATTAAAAATCTACCAATCAAACACAAACATTTTAGGAATAGGGGGTCTAACTGACAGATTCTGAGATGACTGCTCCCACGGTTCTGGCAGATCGTTCAACCAGGGCTGCTCAGACTTTCGGATTATTTCATTAGTGGCAACAGCAGGCTCTTTTGTCCAATAAGTCTTCATTACAGGGCGACTGTGTAACTCAATTCATGGGTTAAGCACGTCTCCTCTGCCTGGAAAGCTAATGCAACAGTACTGCCCCTGACTTCTGATGTGAAATCATTAAATTGGAATTCAGTCATGAGATCTTATTTTTAAAATATAGCCTCGTTTTGCTCAGCTTTGGAAACAGCCTTGGGGGTATTTAAGCATGTAACCAAAGTTCTTATATGCGCTGGGAACCCATGCTGACTGTAAGCAGGACCCCACCCTGCTGCTTTTGCACCCTACGATCGATCTAGCTCAAAAGCCTGTTTTCCCATCCCTTTGCCATCTCCTGGCAGAGAGGCTCATTCCCTGCCACTTGCCACTTGTTCTGAGCTATTTTAATTCTGGACAAGTTGCGGTAGTCAGCTATATTTAAATCGGAGAAACAGCTAATGCACGTGGCACCTTTTCCCTTTTTGACATAATCCAATTGTGCTTTGGCGGCAAATCAATGTGTGAGATTCTATGTCTTATACCCCCATCACACAAACCACCTCCACTCCTGTTCCCGCCTCCCCAGGCATTTGCCCCTCAAGTGGGTGCCGTGGGAGTCTCCTGGAAAGATGAGCTGTGACAGGTACCCACAGAGCAGTTACCAGCTGCTTCCAAGAGTAAACAGAGAAACGGGCAATAATGAAAGAGAAAGCAAAGACCCACTGGCTCCAGGCTGAGTGGCTAGAATGTCCGCAGAATAATTTTCCAAGGACCCAGTTCCAGAAACAGATTTCATGAAATATAATGTATCCGTTGGGAGTACATTTAAGGACACTGCACACATCTTCAGAGCCAGCTTTCTCAAGTACCTGAGCCTTTAGAAGTGGCCATAAGGAGTGTGACTTCTAGCTAGGTCCTCTGCATCTGTCCTTTTACATGGGGTCAGACTCGGGGTCAGACTAGAGTTCTGTGCTAGGCAGGGGCTGGGCCATCTCACCTGGAGTTACACTGTGGCTTTGTAGAAGAAAAACACTTTAACACCTCAAGAATGTCCTCAAATAAGTAAAAGTTAAAGAAAACATAAAATCAAGCACCTTTGTATGGAGCAGTTATTCAATTTCAGTCCATATCAGCCTAAATTCAGATTTAAGACTCCATCCTGAGGAATCAAAAGATGAGTTCAGTTTTCAGCAGTATTTCACAGACCTTGAGTTTTGTCAGACCAGAACTATATGACTCTGGCATTGATAAGCCAGTGTGCTTGGTGAAGTACCCTACAGACAGATCCCCTGACAGGTCTAGGGGTGCTCAAGCTGAGACCAGGGTTTCTGCCTATTTGCTTTGGCACTACTTACTTGGACTGCTTGGGCTATGAGAATTTTCCTGCCATAAATCAAGTTTCTACCTGGTTGGCTTTGCTGAATCAATTTACAATTAAGCTGTGATATAGCACAGTGGCAGAGTTCTTGTCTGGCACTGACAATGCCTGGGTGCAATCTTCAGTACTGCCCCCACCAATTGTTATTATTGTCTCATTGATTTTCCACACAATGATCTTTCAGGAATAAGCAAGTTCTAGTCTAAACAAAAAGTCCAAGAGACAGACAGCATGAA
>LOJH01053378.1:0-12197 GCA_001685095.1 Ellobius talpinus
TGTTATTTCAGGGTATAAGCTAGCCGTGTGGGAGCTGGGCTGGACAAAAAGCAGCCGGTGCTCCAATTCACTACAGGAAAGAGTGCAGGAGTCAGAAAGGACAGAGGACTCCTGGAGAGCCTGGTCCACCAAATCAACTAAGCTCCTACAGCCTCAGAGAAACTGAAGTACAAATACAAGGCTGCACGGGTCTTTATCAGGTCTTCTGGTTACATGTTATGGCTGTTAGCTTGGTGTTTTTGTGGGACGCCTAGCAGTGGGACCAGGTGTATCCCTGACTCGTTTACCCAGTCTTGAGACTTTTCTTAATCTATTGGGTTGTCTTGTCCAGCCTTCATATGAGGGCTTTTGCCTTCCCCTTTTGTATCTTTTTGTTGTTGTTGTTCTGTTTGATTGTTGTCTATTGGAGGCCTGCACTTTTCTGAAGAGGAAACAGAGCAGGAGTGAATCTAGGGGAGTTGGGGGATGACTTGGAAGAGTAGAGGGAGATGAAACTGTGCTTGGGGTGTGTTTTATGCAAGAAGAATCTATTTCATCCTCTGAGAGAAAATCAAGGGAAGCAGGAATAGCCTACAATAGTTTGGACTTCCCTACCCAACAACTTGTAGGGAAGTTTCTAATTTCTGGTATAAGGATTTTAAAATATGTGTCTATGACCGTATGTGCCTGGGGTATTTGTGCATGAGTACAGTGCCTCCTTTGGCCAGAGATGGTGTCAGATACCCTAGAACTGGTGTTGTAGAGAGGCACTCTGAAACAAACTTGAGTCCTTTACAAGAGCTCTTCACTGCTGAGTAACAATCTCTCTAGTCTCAATTTACCTTCTTGGCTGTTTTTTGTTTACTTGTTTTATTTTTTTTGCAACCAGTAGCAAAGTACCTATAAATTTTATTACAAGGTTTTGAAGAGCCATCACCTTCCTACGAAGCTATTTTAAAATCAATGTGAAGACTCATTATTTTTATTTTAAAGAAGCCTGAAGTAAAATAGCTACTGCAGGCCAGATGTGTTATTCATTAGTATGCATGTCTTCTAACCTCTAGTACATCTGGCAGATCGTAGTTCCAGTTTCCTTATTTGTGGGGAGCTGGCCCAGATACCCGTAGCAATCTTTCTGCCATGCAATGCTGGGATAAAGAGCACTACTAGGATGCCTCGCAATTCCACAAGGCAAGCAAATCTGCATGCTTTCTAGCCTTGAGGATCTTGCCTAGGGGAAGGAAGGCAGCCTGTATCATGGAGGAGGGAGCCTACCAAATCCTTTTGAAGTAGTTGGAGACTGCTATGTGTGAATGTGTGTCAAAGGGTGTGGATTTTCTGACTACAGAAGGAAACACCACCATCTGTGGTGCTTGCAAGCATATGAATACATTATGCATACATTGTACACACCCACAATGAGATTTTTCAGGAATATCACTGTGACTTAGAGGAAACTTAGCTTTAAATGAAGCAAAGTAAAAAAAATCTTATTAAGAGAATGTTGCATCTCTCTCTGTCTCTGTCTGTCTCTCTGTCTCTCTCTCATTCTCTTTCACACTCTCTCTGTGTGTATTTCCATATTTATAGTCTTATTTTGGTTTGGGTATGTGCATTTATTCTATGGTGTGCTTGTGGGAGTCGGTGTCAATCCTTAATTTCTACTTGACTGAGGAACCTCGATTGTTGTTTGTATCCAGTCTTGTTCATACCCATTCCTTGCCAGCCTTTAGAAATTCTCGTGGCTGCACTCCCCATATCAAGGTAAGTAGGAATAAACTGAGATTGCAGATATTACTGCTACTGATCTGGCTATTTCAGGGGTTCAGGGAATCTGAACTCAGATTTTCAGGCTTTCCTGGCAAGTGCATAACACACTAAGTAATCTTCCCTCCCTGAATGTAATATTTTTCTCTGTTAAAATTCTCCTGAGTTTTGGGACTGGAGAGCTGGCTCAGTGGTTAAGAACCTTGGCTGTTTTTCCAGAGGTCCTGAGTTCAATTCCCAAGAATGATGGCTAATAACCATGTATAGTGGAATCTGATGCCCTGGTCTATCATAAAGGTGTATATGCAGATAGAGTACTCATATACATAACCTAAATAAATTAATATTAAAAAAATTCTCCTGAGTTTTGAAGGTAGTGAAACTCATATTTGCTTGCTTTTTCCCCTTGAATTTTTTTGTTGTTTAAATCAGGGTCTTGTTTTGTAGCCAAACCAGGACTTTGGGTTGATAATTCTCTTGCTTCAGCATCATGCATACTAGCAAGAGACAGGCATGAGTCTATTTTTATTATGTGTAGAAGTTTTAATATTGAATTATAAATGCTTTGGAATTTTACTTTTGGTTTCTTCCTCCACTTATGCCATGCCAGAAGTGGAGTTTAAATTGTTTTTAACATATCTTGTTATGGCATTTACTTTATCTATATAGAATTTGTCTTACTTTTTGACTGGCATAATACCAGTTTTAATTAAGTAGTTTATAGTTAGAGATAACATGCATTCTTTGTTATTTTGGATCTGTGTTTCTTCTCTCTCATCCTTACTCTATATGTACATGTATATATGTATATACATACAACATAACTTGATTACTGACTAGTATCTCAAAATTTGTAACTGGATTATTTATATTTATTATTTTGTGAAATACAGAGTTTCAATATATTTAACTTTTTTTTTAGTTAGGGTTTTTATTGCTGTGATGAAACACCATGACCATAAAACAACTTGAGGAAGAAGGAGTTTATTAATAGTTCATCTTTCAAAGCAGCGAAGGCAGCAACTCAGGGAAGGGCAGGAATTTGGAGGCAAGAGCTGATGTAGTGGCCATGGAGGGGTGCTGCTTACTGGCTGGCCCCTCATGGCTCCCTCAGCCTGCCTTTTTATTAAACCTAGGACCACGAGCCTAGGGATGACACCACCCACACTGGACTAGGCCCTCACCCATCAATCACTAATTATTAATATAACATACTGTTGTAGGAGGTCACTTGTTTGTTCCCAGCTGCACAGCCCCAAAATAATCACACAGAAACTATATTAATTAAATCACTGTTTGGCCCATTAGCTCTAAATTCTTATTGACTAACTCTTACATCTTAATTGAACCCATTTCTAGTAATCTGTGTACCACTATGAGGCTGTGGCTTACAGGGTTCCAGTGTCTGTCTCCAACTGGACTACATGGCTTCTCTCTTTACTCTGCCTTTCTTCTTCCAGCATTCAGTTTAGTTTTCCCCACCTAGCTCTGTTATACCCTATCAGGCCAAACCAGTTTCTTTATTAACCAATGGTAGTAAATTATTTTGCTTTTTTGTTAAATAATGACATTTATTTATTTTGATTTATATTTTTCTTTAAAAGCTTAATGTTTTTCCAAAAAGATAAAGATAGGATTACCACGTCTCTAAATTCTACAGCAGGGATACTTGCACATCTGTGTTCATTACCACTCAATTCCCAACAGCTAGGAAACAGAACTAGCCTAGATAGCCATTAATTGATGAATGGATAATGAAATGTTTGACATGTACACAACGTAATTTTATTCAGCTGTAAGAAAAATGAGAATTTTTTTGATTGAAACTTGACACAACATAATAAGTGTAGTATAAAGGGTCCAGAAATACAAATGATACTGATTCTTTCTCATATGTAAACCTTAATTCAAAACGTTTATATTTTTATGTTTTGTTTGGAGTGTGTTTGCATTAGGAAGCTAGAGAGGGAATATAAAATTATTGAGAGAAATGAGCCTTAAGTGAAGATAGGCTAATAGAAAATGTCATATAAAGGTAGAGGGGGACTATTGTGGGCTAAAGATTTTAACAGGGGTTGTATTGAGACTATGAGGGAGATGACAGGAGTAATAAAATGGATGTGTAAAAAAGCCTTATGGGAGATAATTTAAAAGAATATATATTTGAAAGTACTTTGTATGAAGGTACTCTGCATGGAAGAACGTGTTTTATTTAGAAGATATGAAACATTAAATGAAAGTCTCAATGTAAATCAACCCCATGAGTCATGGTCAGAAGGACCCCAGAGGCCTCCTAAACAAATCTTAATGTTTTTGATTTTGTTTGTCCAATAAAGCTCAGTGACACCCTACTGTTGAAGTCATCAAACATTTTTGTTGTAGAATATCGAGAATTCTAGCTGGAACTGACTTGGATTAATCCCACCTTGCTGACTCCCCCAAAAGCTATAGTGCCAGAAGGCGCTATACAGGCAACTAGACAATCAAGATTATCCATTGATAAATGCAGTGGTTGACCTATAATACCTACATGGTAGTCAGTGTGCACCTACTGACATAATAGTAGCATGGTTGTTTTGAGGGTAACCAAAACATTGGTTCTGAGGCCTACTACAATGGAGAGAATTAATGCCTGGTACTTTAAACCTGGCTAGGATCCCTAGACTGGAGAGATTATAGGCCCTAGGAAAGAACCTACTAAGAGATATGTTGTCACACTTCCTTTTTCAGTAAAGTGTACAGCCTAAGGTTAGTTCTTTTAACTTTAGTTAGAGAAATTTCTTCATACAGTGAGTAACAATCAGCACAGAAACTCATAATTAGTCAAAATGCTGAGAATAAATGCCTTTTAGTGCTGAGATCTAAATAGGCCATTTCTATGAATGTCTCCTACCCAGGTGCAACAAACATTATGGAAGAGGAGGCAAGAGAATGCAAGAGTTGGAGGATGGGAAATGGATGCTGTAAAATATTATATTATGGATGCTTTGTGGCTATTGCACTCAGAAACACAAAACAGCTGTCATTACCTAAAGAAGACTTGCACAGGATTGATCCAGATAGTCTTTCAGCATGCCCTGGGGAGAAGCTCAAGTGATTCCATCCTCGCTTAGGAGCTATTGGCAATTGATGGCTGCTAGGAGACTCACTTTTCCTTAAGAGTGATAGGTCTCACATATAAACTAGATATTTTATAGTTAAAATTTTTCATTTTTAAAGAAGGCTTGAAAGCAGAAGAGAGAAGCATTCAGGGGAGGGCTCAGCTGGAGTGGGAGGAGAAATTTGGGTTGGATATGCTTATGATATATTACATACACACAAAATTATCAAAGAATAAATAAAATATTTTAATAAAAAGTGTTTTGAAGTTCTGTAATTAGACTGTAATGTATTTTCTCATTACTGTGATACATGCACATTTTTTCATGTGTGCATATGGGTATGTATATATAAATATATTGTTATCCAAATTATGTCTTTGGTTATTTTTAGATTTAATCAATTATATGAAGCCTTTGTCCTATTTTGCTTTCTATAGCTGTAATAATGTAGTGATATTTCATTTGTAATCTAACAAGTAAAACTTGCCTGAAGATCAGAGTTACGAGAGCTAAGCCACAAGTTAGCCATAGAGGCCTGGCAGTGGTGGCACACACCTTTAATCCCAGTACATGGGAGGGAGAGGCAAACAGATCTCTGTGAGTTCAAGGCTACCGTGGGCTATACTAGATTGATCCAGTCTCAAAGAAAAACAGAGCCAAGAGGTGGTCGCTCACACGTTTAATCCTAGTTCTTGGAAGGTGGAGACAGGAATGATATGGCTGGGCAGAGAGAGAAAAATATAAGGCAGGGGGAGACAGAAATTTCGATGCAGTCCGAGGATTCATAGAGACAGGATCACCCCTTCAGCCTAAGGATTCATATTGGTAAAAGGACTCTCTAGTGACTGGCTATACTGCTTCTCTGATCTCTCAGCTTTCACCCTAGATTTTCATTATAAAGAACGTTAGAATTTGTGCTACAAAAGACCATTATCAAGAACAACTTGGGAAGGAAAGGGCTTAGTGCACTTCGAAGGTTACAGTCTGCCATTGAGGGAAGTCAGAGGAAGGACTCAAGGCAGAACCTTGAGGTTAGCGACTGAAGGAGGGACCATAGAAGAATGCATTTAATGGTTTGCTGCTCATGGCTTACTCAGCTTCTCTTGTGATACCATACAAGGATCCCTGCCGACAGGTGGCACTACATCCCTTGCAGTGATGCTGTCATATCCAACGGATTTGCCTTAGAGGTCAATCTGATGCTGTCGTTTTCTCATTTGAGGTTTCCTCCTCCAAAAAGACTCATGCTAATGTCAAGCTGACGGGAAAACTAACCAGCTTAGGCTCTTTGCTTCACATTAATTTTTTTACTTCTTCAGAATGTTTTATAATCTTAATTACCCACATTATTTTGGGGGTTTCATAACTCTAATATCTGAAATCAATTATAACATTATTATATCTTTATGTTTTTTTCTAGTGTTTCTTTTTGTGTTTCTTTGCAAAGAGGGGCTTACTATTATAATTGTTTGGATCTTTTGTTTTTTTTTATTCAAACATTTTCAATAATAGTATGCTTCATGTCATCAGAGACTCAGAGCATTTACAACTGTAAACATTTACCTTGCTTTGAAATTATTCTTGCTTTATTCTTTATTCATATTTTGAAATTCTCCAAATACCTTTCAGGTAGTGTTTGGGTTTAAAATCTATAGAGATGGGCAGATGGTTATAACTTTTTTGATAGGCAATTGCTACACACAATCTCTCTCCCCCCTTCCTCCCTCCCTCGCCCCCGTGTGTGTGTGTGTGTGTGTGTGTGTGTGTGTAATATGTGGTATGTTCTGAGATTCTAGCTCACTTATATGCTGGAGGCTTGGGATTTCTTCTTCATCTACACATGGGTATTTTTGCCATCATTGTCCTCCAGAAATGCTTCTTCATCTTTACTTATTGTCTATAAATTGACTTCTGTTCAGTTTCTTTCTTTCATATACTTTTTTCCTGTAAGAAAACAGATGTTACCAGAGATCATTGTGTTTAGTGATATCAACTAGATTCAAAAAGTAAACTATCACATTGTACTCAGATGTGGAGTCTATATTTTAAAACATAATTAAATATATATATATATATAATAGCAGGAATCCTAATTGGGAAGAGGATAGGTAATAGAGGTCAAGGTGAGGCAAAATGGTGTGATGAAACTCAGTATTTTGTATAATAAATACATATTAATAAAAATGAGTAGAAATGTAAGAAAAATATCCTACTGTTTCCCTGTTTCCTCTGACACTCATAGTTTTAAAGTGGATTCTGATATCTAGCTCATTGGATTATAACAAACTGATGTTTTCTTGAATCTTTGAAGCTTAATCTGCATATAAGTAACTTATTTAAATGGTTTAAGGCTTATTATGGTTATACATAAAACACATACACTGTACTCTTTGTCATATACAACATCCTATCACTCTTTAACCTATGGTCTAAACTAAAATTCTGTCTTATTTACTATTAATTTTGCTTTCCAGGATTTCAGTTTCACCATATCTGTCAATGGCTTACTAGCCTCTACCTTTAAAAACCTCTTTTACTTCTTATAAAATAGCAAAATAATCATATCGCTGTGATTTTAATCTAAATTGGAAAATGTAGTTTAGAAATATTTACAGTAGCAATTCAACTACTTAAATATTTTATTCATACAGTTGTTTTAAACTTCTCTTTTTACATTATTTTTATACAACTATTTTACTGTTTTTTTGTTGATTTTATAAATTTCACATTTTCTCAAAGTTTCATTCTGTATGTTAGAAAATTAATTTTGATTTCCCACTTTTTATCAGAGATTTTAGCTACATGCATATTTCTATACTGATATGTGAAACTAATTTTCTAACAGAGATTTCATTGTCTCCAATAAATACCCTTCTTTGAAACCTCTGCGTTTTCGAATCAGTAAGAAGACCTATTTAAAACACTTTTATTTCCCTGCTTCTCTCTCCTGCTACTCCAGGGTTTTCAGATTTGATAATTTTAGTTTCTTTATATAATATCATGCTCAACTCATCACTGCTTGAAGATGAATCTTCCCTCCTTCCCAGGAGTCCTATGGTCTCAGAAAAAGAAGCTGCTTATAGCCTAGCTGAAGTTTTGGAGTCTAGCAAGACAGGAGCAACTTTGGCTGCTGTATTATCCTCCAAGGGGATGGACAGCTCCTGGATGGTCTATGTCTTTCCTTGACTCAGTCTTTGCATTCAGACTAGCAATGTTGGTTTTTTTGTCTCTTGTCTCTTGATTCTCCTTGTTTGGACACTCACAGTGCTAACAAACTCATGTCTAGAATCTGTAGGAAAGGCATATTTAAAGTCAGACTGGTAGTCAATCTTCTTCAGGCAACTTACTTCCTAGAAATTGTTTCTGTAAATTCTGTCATCAGAGGAGTTTAAAACAAATAACTATGGTTGTACCATGACACTTGTTTTCCAGTGTGCATAAAAAGGCTAAAGTAACCAGTAATCAAATATTTGGGGGTGAGCAAGGAAGAAACCAGTAAGGCAGAGGCAAGAGAGCACTTATAAATGGACACATTTCCTCATAAACTCTTTCTCTGCTTGATTTGAATAGATGGACATTGACACTGTGGGTCAAAACCTATAGTAAAAATATCTTTAGACATCCAAGCTTATGTCTCCCTACTGAGGTCATAATCCCTCATCTGACTGCAGTTAGATATAGGGTCTTTGTGACGTAATTACAATTAAGTAAGGTCATTTAAGTGTCGTTCTGACCCAATAGGACTCTGGCATGGTAAGAACATGTTAAGAAGACTGCCTTTTCCAGAAATCATGTTCCCACCAGAAACTTGATCATGATTAATTAATCAGGATGAATTAACTCAGATTTTTAACAACAAGAATCCTGTTGTTTAAACCACTAGGTCTAGACTATTTCATTATGTCAGTATAAACAAACTAATGTACAAACCTTATCTGTCACACACATATACACATGCACACATGTACACATGCATACATGCACATACACACACATACATACATGTATGCACACAGACTTATGGAGAGAGACATTTACAGAGGTTTCTGTCTTCCCTAGTCCCACAACTGTTCAGTCCCAAAGAAATGCACAAAGGTATACATTAATTGTAAACTGGTTGGTCTGGTAGCTTAGGCTTCTTATTAATTAATTCTTATATCTTGAATTAGCCCATTGTTTTTGTCTATTTTAGCCAGGTGGCTTGGTACCTTTATCACCGAGGTGTTCTCATCTTGTGTCCTTTGCCTCTGGTTGGCAATTCATCAATACCATTTAAGTGTTTGGTGGTGGGGCCTCTGAAAAGATTTGCAAGGTTTTTGCAGCTAAAGCTGAGTCAGGAAGCCTTTCTTAAATGAGAAGCCCTTGCCTCTAACAAACAGAGCATAACTGAGAAAATGCTGTGTTCTTTTGTGTCTAGAATCCCTTCCCCAAATCTCTCAGATTTTAGGTTGATTTTGTTGTCCATGTTGGTGAAAGAGAGTGCACACAAAATGGCTTCTAGATCTAAATTACAATCTAATTGTTATCATTTTCTAAAACGATGACATAGGAAAAATTTAGATGACTTTGGGTTCATTAACGAACTTTTAATATATAATGCAAGATGCACAATCACCAAAATAAAAGATTGGTAAGTTGGACTTCCTTAAAATTAAAAACTCTGTTCTGTGAAAAGTTTTAAAAGTTTTAAGTGACTAAATTGACAAAACGGAGGAAATATTTGCAGAACACATATCTGATCATGTAATTGCATCTGAAATATATAAAGAACACCTAAAATATAGCTGTAAGTTAAACCAGAAGCTCAACTAAAAATATCATAAAGAAGGGAGGAGATAGATGCCTTTCTAAAAAAGCACATATGCAGCTGGTAAGCAATCCCACACAAGAGATTCAGCACCGTATATTGCCAATTACAATGGCTACAATCCAAAATATGGAGTACCAAGTGCTAGTTAGGTTATGGAACTTCATAATTAGTTGGAATTAAAAATGGTGTAGGGCAGTGAAATTATGCTGTTTCAGACTCTAACAGTATTTCATGACATTCAAAATCTATAAAACTATATAATACTTGATAAATGTCAGTATAAACCCATTTCAGCTAATAATAGTATTATATCAGATTTAGTTAATCAGTTATAATAAATTTACTAAGTACTAATAAAAGTGAAGACCATCTAAAACAGGCAAAGATCATGGGAGTTCTCTTACAACCAGCTCAAAAAGTACATCTAAAGAAAGGAATGCCAAAGTCAAGGACTTCAGGATGTGTATATATCCCACCACTTACTCAGATCTGTTGTAAACCAACTGTCAGACTATGAATATATTGTGACTCAGACAATCTGACAGCGCTTTAGTTTGGAATGTATGTGAGACAGAGGGGTGGATCATGGCGAGAGGGGCACAACCTTGGTGCACAGGAGGTTAAGGTGCAGGACTCTTCATTTTCAAGGACCCGCTTCATGATCGCCAGTATAAATCATTTCGCCAATTTTATTATTTTTTTTAAAAGGGTATCTTCCTTAAAATAATATATAAACATTAGTCCACAGGAAGACCAGAAACGACATGTAAGGGAGCAGGGTATCAACAGGGAGGCCATGGGAGCACTTATACTTAGTCTATATTATGTTCTCATGTTTTCAAGAGTTTCTCTGGACTGAAACTGCCCAAATTGAGTTTTCATCTTGAGAAATTACCAAATCCCAGGATTTCTTAGGATCTGAAATATGAAAAACAATCGGATTCAATTTAAAAAAGATTCTTTTAAGTGTTTTTGAGTATTTTGGATAATTTTTGCCATACCTATTTGCATGTGCCAATAGTTTTGGCACACGAAGAATGGAGTAGAAATGTTAACAATTATGTAACTTTCTGGCACGATCAGAAATGAAAGATAGGCCACTGTTTCACAAGTTCCTTTACTTCCTTTCTATTCCAGTTCAATTATAAACTCTTCCTATTGTATTACAGTGACAGGTGGGCTGTAAACACCAGTTATAGGCTTTTAGCAGATTTCTATTTCTCTAAATGAATTATATGTGGGAACAAAATGGTGAACCATTATTTCTTACATTGAGGCTAATGGTCCCTTAAAGAAAATGGTAACAGAGCCTTAGAATCTAAATGCTTCTGAATTTAAAGTGATGCTTTGTCTTTACCTAGGAAAATGATGCTTCTCTGTGCATGAGTAGGATTATCAGTATGCACCTTCACCTCCAGAAAATGCCATATAACACTATCTTAACCATTAAAATAGTGACCTGAAATATAAGAGGCTCAAATAACCCTATCAAGCTGAAAAATTTTCACAATTCCCCCAAAAGCTGAAGTAGATGTTGTCCTCATCTAAAAGTACACTGAATGAGAAAATTAAGACCTCAAGAATTTAAAATGTGAATGTATTTTTAACTTGAAAGCAGTTGCTTCTCAGAAAATGACTTCACAACTTTAAAGTAACAGACATGCATTTTTGCATATATAAATATTAATAGTACTCTACTTAAGCAGTTGTTCTCAACCAAGAGTGGCTTTCTGCCCTGGGGACTGACCAGGATACTTTATTGTTAGAGATGAAGCAGTTCCCTAGCACGGGTGATTTCATGCTGCAAGCATCCTGAGTGAAACAACCTAGTAGAAATGTACGCAAAATGTATAGATCTTAGGCTTGAGGTCTATCAAGAAACACCAATAACTTCAGTTCCCCTGTTTATTTTATTATCAGATGGTAAGGCAAGTTCAAGAGTCTTGTTAGGATGCAGTCAGCATGATGTCTAAGCCCATTCTTGTGCATCCCTTTATGCTACTTCTGTTGGAGTGTTAGAGGGGGCCACTTGCTCATCCTGGCCAACCAGAACCAAAATAACCACACAAAACTATATTAATTAAAACAATGCTTGATCCATTAGCTCTAACTTCTTATTGTCCAACTCTTACATCTTAATTTAACCAACTTCAAGCAATCTGTGCATCACCACTAGGTCATGGCCTACCAGCAAAGTTTCAGTACATCTGTCTCTGATGGCTCCCTGGCTTCTCTCTGACTCTGCCTTTCTTCCTCCTAGCATTCAGCTTATTTTTTTCCTACCTACCTAAGTTCTGCCTTGCTATAGGTCCAAAGCAGTTTCTTTATTCATTAATGGTAATCACAGCACACAGAGGGGATTCCCACATATTACTCTTATGAGAGTTAGTTAAAACCCTAGTGGTCCATAAAATGTTACCCTAGACTGTTTCTAGGAAACCCCTAAAATTTTGATGTAGAAAGATGAATAAAAGAGTGTTTGTTCTCAAAAAATCCAGAATAGCCAAAACAATCTTATACAATAAAGGAACATCTGGAGG
>LOJH01053381.1:0-12196 GCA_001685095.1 Ellobius talpinus
ACTTCCTGAAGATCTGAGAGTAAAACAGTCCCACTGGTCAGCCTTAAAGACCAGGTTATAGTAACACACAACTTTAATCCCAGTAGCCACACTAGTTGCTATAGAAATCGGGTGGTGCATGCCTTTAATCCCAGGCCTAGAGAGGAAAATAAGATGGGGGGGTACTGGAAAGACAACTCTCAGACATAGTCTCATTCTGAGATTCCTGGAGGCAGGATCGCCATTTCTGACTGAAGTTGAGGTAAGAGCCAGTGGCTGGCTGTTTTGCTTTTCTGACCTTCAGGTTGAACCCCAATTCTGACCCTGGGGTTTTATTAATCGTACACCAAAGGAACAAATAGGAACCACATACAAGGGCTCTGCTTTAATGAGCCTTGGGCTCTGAAAGGAAGAGAGAAAATGAAAAAGATAAATGTGTTGTATTATTATTTGAGTATTGGCAAGACCCAGAAATCAAGAGACACTGACATTGATAAGTTTGTCACTCTCAGTAACAAGATAGTGCCACATGGGAGGCACCAGGGCCCATCAGAAGGCTGGGAGACCTCAGGAAAACATTAACAGGTGGCCATTGCTGTGGCTTCTGCAGGAAAGGATGGGTTAGGAAGGGGTAGCAAACTTGGGCATTGCTAGTTTGGGTAAATGGAGATTCTTTGAGGATATATTGTGCTGTCTGGCACTAGGCCACAGGTGGTTAGGGTGGCCGAGAGTGGCCAGTGTGAAGGAGATCCACAGAGGAGGTAAGGAGCATGGCCTGGTAAGTCCCCACCTGAAAAAGACCTTTCAAGACGAATCTTTTACTGTCTCTAGAACTGGCAACCACCAGGTAGAATGGTCTCAGGAGTTAATGAAGCCCAGGGCAGTAACACTGTCTGAATGTCTGTCTGTCTGCCCTGACAAGGGCATCAGCGTGGAAATGGCTGCTAGGTTGGGAGGCGGCCCCAGAACTGTGGATGAATGTGTACACTTGAGCTGTCAGTAGTAAGGAGGGGGTGGGAACTTTGAAATTGGGTGTGGGTTTTGAAGGAGGACTGTGGGGCCTGCTGGATGTCTGTGGGTGTGAGGAAAAGTTAGTGCAGGAAACTAAATAATAAAGACAGGTCAAGGAGAGGAAGAGGTGTGCGCGCCCACCTGCTTCCCTGAGAACTGGGATAATGATCAATAAAGTATCATTCTGACCCACAGGCAGTGCACGGGTGACTGGTATGCTTACGTCAGAGCTGCGGGGCTGTGTGCTGGTTCTCAGGATTGAGACTTCAAGGTGACATCAGGATTCGTACAATGAGCCGGAAAAGACGTCGAAGGCAGGAAGTGGCAGGGCTGTGAGGAAACTGTTAAGTTATTCTGAGGTCTTGCTTTCATTTTCCCCCTGGAAAAGCCTGTTCCCAGGAACACACCAGCACTCTGGCAAAGACGCCTGGATTGGCTGCAAAGCCATGAATGCATTTTACTCTGTCCCTGAGCCCAAGACAAGCAGGAAGACCTTTCTCCCACAGAAGCCTCTTGTGCCAACAGACCAACCATTGAGCTAGGTCACCAGAGTTGTGAGAAGTGACAAGCTTCAGGCAAAGGTAATGTTTGGGTTGCCTCCACCAACACCCCACATTGTGAGCAACCTAAAAGGCCACCAAATAAGGCAGATGCTCCTTGGTGCTCCTTGGAGTTCAAGGTCTAAGACTGTGTTTCTGAGCACACTGCTGTCATGTACTAAAGCCGACAGGACTGACAGGCAGGGCCACTCAGTGTGGAAAAGGAAGAGGGGGGTACTGACCTCTTGCCTCCTCATTCTCTGCCGCCATGCTAGATAAACCACATTCTAGCCTAAAGCGATTGTTTCTGGATTGACTCTTCACTGTGAAAGAAACCAAGGTCAGGGCTCAGATGAGGGAAAAACCAACAACAAACCCCAAACTACTCCTCTTTGCTACAGGGCCTTGGCCCAGAAGGAGCCATGGCAGAAGGAAGAGATTCTGGCAGTTCAATGTTTATGTGAGCGACTTGTTAATGCACACATCTAAACACACAAAGTCCACATAAATGTCTTTGTATGTTGTACAATATGTGCACCAACGGTAAATTCAAAGGATCTCCAAAAGTATGCATGAAGTACATGATATAAATTTATTTGTGTGGGAAGAGAGATATATGATGTAAGTGGTGTGCATGTGTATAGTGTGTAACATGCCTGCTATTTGGGAGTGGTATTTCTATGTACATCTGTTCTGTGGGTAGAGAATATAACTTACTGTATGTGGAATGTGTGGATGGGGTATTTATTATTTGGCGTATGGTGTTTGTAGTGCATAGTGTCTGTGGATGTGGTATGTGGTATTGAAGGTTCAATGTGGTGTGTGGGGCTTGCGGCTGTGGGTGTGGTATGGGTGGGGTGGGTATCGCATGGTGTGTGGGGTTTGCTGGTGGGTATTGTGCTTGTCGTGTGTAGTGTCTATGGGTGTGGTACATGTTGATGTGTTAGCTAGTGTCTGATGTGTGGATTTTGTTCCCGGTGTCTCAGCCTCAGGATCTCAGAACATCACCAGAAGGCCTGGCCCAGTGGGTTCGCTCAAGCTGAAGTCCTGCTGTCCCTGACTATGGACTCCGTGATCTCCTGCCCTCACCCATGTTCCTACCTTCTTCCCACTCCTTACCTGTGGGCCAGCACAGGTCACAGTGACTTCGTGGAGACCTCTGTGCTGTCGACAATGGACTAGATTAGAAAGGTCATCCCTTGGCAGTGACCCAAAGCCATGCAGGAACCTTTTGGCTGCCTCATGGAAGTCTGTAGCCAGCACTCGCTAAAATCTGGGACCACAGCCAGCGGTAAAGACTCGGGGGACTTTTTGAATCAGTGAGATTTTTCCTCCCCTTGAGCTGTACAAAAAGCTTCTCTTCTGCTTTTTGTGTGACCTCAACACCCAAGACACTCCAAAATTACATACCCCTGCCTCCAAATAGTGCCTAAAGCTTTGGCTTCCTCCTCACCTTCATCTCAGCATGCGTTATAGTGTTCTTAAAAAACAAACAACAAAACATCTCTAAAGAACCCTTAGAGCTTTATGAAAACACAAAAACAAAGTCAACAAAAGACAGTAACAAAGACTCTCACACAAGCTGGGACCTCCAATGACAATAGCAGGAAATGAGCCAATCACCCACTTCAAAGCTCTGGAGGGAGGGGTGAGGGTCCCTGTTCAGAGACACACATCTTCCCCATAAGCCCAAGGCCCTAACTAAAGCTGTGAAACACTGAGGAAAAAACACCCTGTGACCTGCCTTTGCTTCTCTTCCTGAGTGAATCCATCACTGCTGCCCCCATCCTCTGCTGACATAGGATCCAGCTTCTTCAGCCTTCCAACACAAAACAGATACGTGTGACCTTCTAGGAAGCTACAAGTCTTCAGCATCAGATGGGAAATGCCAAGACACCCAGCAGCAGGGACTGAGCAGTTACTGGATTTTGTGTTTCAGGCATTCAGACTGCCACGTTCCTGAGTTGAAGTGTCTGAACTGCCCGAGAGGGTATTTTCCCTCCAATTAAAATGAAAAAACACAGGAAAACATACAGACAAACAAAAGAACCAGATCAACTTTGGGGTCTGCACAACTTAAAAGATATACTCCCCATCTTGGAGGTAGGTAGCTTTAAGGATGAATACAGTTAGGATGGCCTCAGAACCTGTGTGGAGGCCTGATCACTCCCTGACTGCAACTTAGCAATACCTAGTGTGCCCTCAGGGCAAAAGTTACAGATTTGAATGTTCCTAAAATTCAGTTTTTCTTTATTCACATTGCAGAATGCTAAGGAAGGGGAAGCTAATAAGCAGTGCAGCTAGAAGGCTGTTTTTACTAGAACTTTCTGAGATCTCTGGCCCCTGTGTAGTTGGATAAAGGGAGGTCAGTGCTCTTGCCTCATCCCATGTGTGATTTGTGAAGCTGAGAAGGTGTGTGGAGCACACACGGCCACCAGAAGCAACACTGTTGTACCCATGAGATCCAAGCGGCAGAGAGAAAGGCTGCTCCAGGTGGACTCAACCATTGCTTGGTGACTTGTCCTATGGTACATGAGGAGCTTCTGCCTCTCTGGGAACCTTTCCCAAGTGTGGCATCACAGCCCAAAGTCCCCAGTGGCATTCCAGGGACAAAGGAGGCAAAGCATGGGTCATCTGTCCTTCAAGACAGAAAGATATCCACAGTGCCAAGACCAGTGCCCATCTCCAGAGTGGATCCATTTCTAGAAAGAAAGGAATTTTACAACCCACAGCCATATCTGTTCTTCTTTTGTATTTACACATTCTGTTAGTTCTATTCTTCCAGAAAAGACTGCCTAAAACAATGGCTAAACTTCATCTGAGCAGGGAGGGAGCTTAAAGAGGTAAGAATGAAACTCCAGGGCCTGGGACCAGCACACTGTGAGAGCTGTTGGCCCCTGTCTTTGAAGCCAGCATGATTTGTAGACAACACTTAGCTTCCACAGCTGGCTTGCTTCTGCCCTTCGTCTGTTTCTGTGGGGCAGCTTCTGAACTCTGCCTTCTGTTCTTTGAATCATATGGGGTTACCTCTAGAAGTATCCAAGATATATATATATATACTATATAAATAATATATATTAATATGCATCTTATTTTGATCATAACTTCAATCCCTCCCCATAATCCTCTCCAATCTGCCCTTACTTTCCCACCCTAGCCCAAACTCTGTATCCTTCCTTCCTTCCTTCCTTTCTTTTTTTTTATTTACTTAATAATATGTCAACTCCAGTCAGTGTCTTCCATATGCTTCTGGGTTTGGAACCGTTCACTGAAAAGTAGTCAACTTACCAGGAACCACACTCTTAAAGATGGACTCTCACTCCTTCAGAAGCCATTAGCGGTCAATAGCTCCTGAGTTAGGGGCAGGGGCTCATGAACCCCTCCCACTCAGCTCTACAATGTTGACTGGCTTAACCTTGTGCAGGTTATTACACAGTCAATCATAGCGGTGCTGAGTTCATGAGTGTGGCAGTCCTAACAAGACCAGAAGACAGTGTTTCACTTCAGTTCTCCCAAACTTCTGGCTCTTACAATCTTTCTTCCTCCTTTTCCTAAATGGCTCCTGAGTCTTGGGAAGGGGTGTGATACAGATGTCTTGTTTATGGTTGAGCCCTCCACAGTCACTTATTCTTTTTACCTTAACCAGTAGTGAGTTTCTGCATTAGCCACCATCCACTGCACAAAGAAAATTCTTGGATGGAGTCTGAGAGCTGCATTAACTACAGGTAGAGGAATATGAATTTAGAGGGTGATTTGCTACCATGTTTATTTAGCAAATCGTAGTAATAAAGCAAAATAGTAGTAAGAAGTTCGCCCCCTTGGACCTTCAAGCTCCCAAATTATGCGTTCTTTACCAGATTTGCCAGGTTTCCTCTTGTAGAGCAGGACTTAAATTTGATCAGAAAGGGGTTAGCTACCCCATAATGTTTCTGCCACTGCCACACCCATGAATGTAATTTTCCACACTGGTTATTACTACAGTTCAAGTGCTTTTGAATCTCTCAATGACTAGATTTATAATAGAGAAGGCAGAGTCAGGGAGACACCATGTAGTCACCCAAGAAGCAAAAGGTAACAACCCATGAGCCTCATGGTAAAATATAAAATATTAGAAATGGGTTAATTTAAGAGTTAGGTATTAAGAAGCCTGAGCTAATAGGCCAAATAGTGTTGTAATTAATATAGTTTCTGTGTGATTATTTGAGTCAGGGCAGCCAGGAAATATAAGTGTGGTTTCTGCTTACAAATGGCAGCCAAATGTTTGGCAAGAATATTCACATAAAGCCTAAGAAAGCTTAAAAAAGGTGGCTTCTAGACCCACAAAAATTTTAGTCAATTGGAGCTTCTTGATAGAAGCATATTTTCAGATAGGTTCTGTTTGCTGCTGACGAGCAGAGGTGCGACTTCTTTAAGAGAAAGCTTCCTGACTCAGCATTAACAGCAAGAACTGTATGGCTCCTTTAAGAGACAACCTTCTGGTTTGTGCTGGTGGCACAAATGACTCTGGCTCTTTCAGGAGGTCCTGCTATGGAGCACTTGAATGGAGTTTGTGGGTAGTGTGTTGTAAGAGACTTTGTGGTGGCATGGGCTAACTGCTCCCCAGAGTTGGGCTGGTAAGCATGGCTTCCAGAGCTGGTGGTAAACAGACTTCTGCCAATTGGAAAGCAGAGCTGTGTGGAACCAACAGGCAAAGCAGCTCTGGTCCTTGTCACACCAGGTTAATGGTTTAAAACAGTGATCAAAAAGGGATCACAGATACACAATAAAGACAGATTCAGACAAAAACAAACCTCTGACTGGGTCATAAAAAGTTTTAAAAACGTACACAGGCTTAAGAAAAATAAACAAAATATAGGCCATCATAGAAAGAAATAGTTTTTAAAAATAAAGCAAGTAATATAAAAAACCACTTAAATATGGAAAATACACAGAGAATCTGAATTATGCAAACTATTCTGTTTTCTTTGATTTTTTTGGCTTTGAATGAGCTAATTACAGAGAGACATTTCATTGTATGGGCTGCTAAGCTAAACCAACATATAATATTTTAAAGGTATCTTGACTTCAAAATTTGAGTATAAGGATATGTTACTTTGGAAAAGAGGTTCTGTTTTTGTTACCACAGAGGATGAGAACCTATAGATTCCATCAAGGCTAATGTGGTTTGATGGAACAAGACCCCCTGAAATGTCTCTACGGACCCTAAAAATACTTTGCTCAACAAACAGCAGGAAGCAGTTTGGAGAAAACAGCGCCCAAATTCTCAAAATTATTGTTTATAAGTATGTGTTTTCATTTAAAAAGGATGATCATAAATGGTTTAACAGGCACAGTTAATTTCTAAAAAAAATAGGGGGATATGATAATGAGATGAATACTTTGCATTGGTATGGACTTCAGTCTATTGATACAAATTTAAGGTCAAATTTGTTACACTGTGTATATGCATTTCTGTTATTGTTTAAGGTATTGTGTTTGTGCAGCTCATTAAAATGTATTATATAATTAAAATTACAGATTAATAGATAGTCATTTATAATAGTCAAACTTATAGTTATGTCAGTTAGGTTTTCTAGATACGCAGAGATATATTTCAGTTAGATAAATAATCTTCAGCACTCAAAAGACCTACAGAATATGGCATTTAAAAGCTTTTAAGAACTTAGAATTTACTCGATAGTGAGACATGTCTGCTTCTGGCAGCACCAAGTACTTCAGAGAAGGTGATCGGCATTGAAGCAACTCATTACAGAATTTGCCTTCAATGCGACAAAGCTACTTGGACAAGAAACTGTTCTTGCCTGGACTGCTTGACAGTATGCTGTATAAACTGAAATGCAGGACCCACAGAAAAACAACTGCTGAACTTCCCTAAAGAAGGTAGAGATGGTCCTTCAGGGTTCCTGCTTAATGAAAGACTCTACCAGACATTCTGCAGGACACAGAAGAAAGTGAATGACAAACTGCCAATACAAGTGAGCTGGTCTTTCACATTTCTTGCTTCATGGAAAAGTTGGCCAGATACTAATGGCTTGTAGGCTGAAGACAGATGTTCCAATGTTACAGAAGAACTTTGGGCAATTGTCCAGGCAGCAAGATGTCTCTGTCAATTCTAGAGTTTTAGAAGCTGATTATAATGCACTTCCTATTTACTTTGGTAATATTATATCCTTCTGGGATCTTTGATGGAGTTGAAGACAGATGATAGTTATAGTTTTCCTTGCGTTATGATAAAAGATAAATTAGATATGAAACTTTAGACTCACAAAGATATATTGCAACTGCAATTCTTGCTTGATACCTGTTTTGCTATATGTAATTTTACTATGTTAAAGTTAAAACCTTCCCTTTTATTTAGACAGAAAAAGGAAATAATGTGGGATTTCCCTCTGTATGCTGTGAATATGCTTTATTACAGTTGGTTAATAAAGAAGTTGCTTTGACCTATGGCAGAGCAGAATATAGCAAGGCAGGAAATCCAAGAAGAGATAGAAAAGGAGAGAAGGCAGAGTCAGGGAGATGCCATGTATCCACCTAAGAAGCAAGAGGTAACAAACCACAATCTTCATGGTAAAATATAAAATATTAGAAATGGGTTAATTCTAGATGTAAGAGTTAGATAATAAGATGCCTGAGCTAACAGGCCAAATTAATTACAATGTTGTAATTAATAAAGTTGCTATGTGATTATTCAGGCCTGAGCAGCCAGTAAACATAAACACAGCGTCTATTTACAGTACACACTGATACAACATAGAGTACTCTTTCTCAAGTATAAAACATGGTTTTAGAAATTATGTTTCCATTGATCTCTGTATTTGCAAAATATATTTTGTGAATTTTTTCACAAAAAACTGTCCCATATGTACATACATAGATAGAACATTTACCTCATGATGCAAAATGGTTTTCTCACCAATAGAGAAAAACTCATGCCTTTTAGAATGTAGGTCCTGTCATATTTTGTTAGATTCACACTTAAATATTTGTTTTATATAATTACTATGAATAAGATTGAATTTATTTTTATGTCCATTTATTTATTGCTAGAGTTGGGAACACAACTGTTATTTTTACTTACCTTGTAAAGTCTGGATTTCTTTAAAAATTCTAGTAATTTTTAGACTACTTGGAATTTTTATAGAAATATCTGAGAGTAGAGTTTTATTTATCCCTCTCTTCCATGTGATTTTCTCTTTCCAGCATAGGACTTGCTAGAACTTGCAATGCTAATAACAAGCCAAGGAACACATTCTTGTCTTCTATATGACGTATACCATAGAATTTTACAGAAGCATTTCAATAAACTGAAGCAAATATTACTGTTGACATAGAATTTCCATCATAAGATTGTGTAAAGTTTTAGCAATTGCTTTGCTTTTGGTCATACAGTTTTTATTAATTAGTTAAAATAACAGATTATATTGGTTGGACCAATCATGAATATCTAAAATAAATTCTAGTCATAGTGTATAATCCTTTTTATATGCTTTGGAGTTATATTTGCTAATATTTTGTAATTAATTGTACTTATATCAACAAGGAACATTTTCTATTTGTATGAAATCTTTGAATTGCAGAGAAACATGTCACAAAGTTAAGCATACATCTTAAAAGATAGAGGAAGATATTGTGCAGAAGGGAAAAATACTGATAAATAACAAGCAACAGATGTTTAGAGAATACAGAATAATCAATGAGGAAGACAAAAGTCTTTTAATAAAGACTGGAAAATTGGATGAGATAGAAAAGTTTCTTATGAAAGTTCTAGAAGCATTTGGTGAACTTGAATTATGAAAGAGTCAAGCCTGAGAATGACAAGTCGGGCTGTTCATTAGGAATGACAACCGTGATGGGTTGCCCATCATCTCAGAGTCATAGCAAGCATAGCATGACCTCTGGCTCAGTTTACTTTCTATTGCTGTGATAAACACCATGACCCAAGGGAATTTGGGAGGAAAGAGTTTATTTCAGATTGCAATGCTTAGGTCACACCCGACTGCTGAGAGAAGTCAGGGCAGGAACTAAAGCAGATACCATAGAAGAAAACTACTTACTGACTGGCTCTCCAGGACTTGCTCAGTTTGCTTTTTTAAGCAACCTGGGACTACCTTCCAGGATTGGTACTACCCACAATGAGCTGGATTCTCACACATCAATCGTCTGTGGAGAAGATGCCTCACAGATTTGTCTATAGGCCATTCTGAAGGAAGCATCTTCTCACCTGAGGCTCCCTTTCCTCAAATGGATCTCCTTCCCTTAAAGGGAACATGCAGGGGTTCCTATTCGAAATTCTCCACACTGGGAAGATTTCCTTTCACCGTTGTTTGGAGCATTTCCCAAATGTGGAATCTCCTGTACTGTGGTCCAGTCTCTTGGCATGCCAGCTGATTGTGCAGAGCCAACTATGAGAAGGCAGTCCATAGGTGCAGCTACCCAATGTGGGAGGGAACCTACACTTGCCTGATGACGTGCCAATAAAGCCCTTGTGAACTGTGATGTAATTTCAGATGACAAGAAGAGTGAGAGGACAGGAAAACAGAAAGACTACCGATCTGTCTAGTCACTTCCCCAGACAGTGACTGGCTTGTTTACATACAATTAACCAAGAAACCCACGAGGAAATTCTGAATTATTTTATTCAGATTCAAATCCTCCCCCAAAAGTAGGATTCTGTTCCATGTTTCTGTTTTGTTTTATAATTTGGTCAAATTATGAATGACTGGTTAAAACTTCCAATAAGGAAAATGTGGAATCGTTGAACTTATGAACTTAATAAAAACTATTTTTTATTTTAAATAATTAACGAAAGGAAGTTGACAGATTTTTGTTCCCGAGTCCCAAGGGCCTTCTCTGTGATGCACATATGGGGACCTGATAAAAGCTTCGAAGGGTACCCCCGTTAGTTACTGGCATCTCAGACATGCTGGGTCTACTGGACCCTGTGACCTAAGCATCACAGCAGGCTCTACAGAAACCCTCAGTTAGCGAAGAACTTTACCTTGTTTTGAGCCACAAGGAGACTTTAGCAGCTTTCCTACTTTGCAAATGAGCACCCAAAATAGTAAGATATTGCCTTCAGATTTACATAAGCCTGCTAATATTGTGTCTCTTGGTTGAAAGAGGGGCCAGATACAACACCACATCCTTTATTTTAGAAATAGTATTTCAATATGTCCCACACCTCCAGATTCGTACAGATTACACTGTAGCAGAAGCTCCTGAATTTTAGTCATTTTTTTTTAGCCTTAACCTCCACAAATACCTTACCACCAATTCTAGAGTGGATGTTACCTCTTGTTCACTGTACCCAAATGTTACAGTGTGGAGAATACAAGGAACCCACATGACATCTTATAAAAGAGAAAGGCCATTGAACACCCTGTGAACTCAGGTGTGACCTAGGGCGGTGAAGCTGATAGGCTCTCAGGATAGTGAATGCACATGGCTGGCCAGCTGAAATAAACCCTTCTAACGGACCTTACAGGAAAGCACAGAGAACGGACATTGGCCTCGTCACCAACCGCATACAGATGTGCAGATATTGGCCACATCAACAAATGCATACAGATGGGTTCAGTTGCTTGGGCAGAGACATGTCTGGTGGAGCAGTAAATTACTCTCGCCTCTGAGTCCAGCTTACTGTCATCTCTTGCCATTCTCCACCGTCTATCTTCAAAGGCCAAATAGGAGGGATGAATGGAGAATTAGTTAGAGTTTAGAGTCAGGGCTCAATAATCCCCCAAAGATTGAGTGATGCCTTTTGCCTAATGCTCACTTTCTCTACTGAAAAGCCTAAGGCTAGTTGGGGAAGACTGTGAGAAAGGTTACCAGTCAACATTTGTAGCTGTCCACAGGTAAGGACAATCACATATCTCTCAGGCTCCTTCCTTAAAGCTATTTCTAGACTACAAATGAAGGTAGATATTTTTAACCTCCCTAGTGTGGGTGAATAGATTAAAAAAACATGCTCTTTAACGTTTTAACCATTAAGATTTTGAGTGTCTTCCTTTATGTTAAGCCAGTGCAGGGCCACCATTTTAAGTGCGCCTACTGTTAGACACCAGAGGTCCCTGTTCTTGCCACGTCCCAAGCAAGCACAGCCTTTTCTGCCTCCCTAAGTTGCAGAATCAAGGGCAAAACGTTCTTGAGCCCATGCCAGATGTGTCCTGATCCAAGTCTGCACTCCTTCCACCATTATCCCACACCCTGCTAATGCATTTCCACACGTGCTCCCCAGATTTATGTCTCGCAAATTAGAAAACAGAAGCAGTTCCTTCAGAACAGCAAAGCTCCTCCTCAGTCACACCATGTGCCTTGCTCTCAGTGTAGTAGTGAGTCTCAGAGGCAAAGGATGCTGGGTGCTGAGGAGAAACAGCGTTGTGTAAAATAGAAACTGACTCAGGTGAAGTCCCCATTCCTCCTCATTCAATGCAGGACTAACACTCTGAGGTAGAAGACCACAGACTAACACCACTGTGGTAGACAGGCGGCTATCATTGGGTGCTGCTAGAACTGGAGAAATTTTATCAGGAAAGAAAAAAGGAAGGAAGGGAGAGGAGGGAGGGAGGGGAGGGAGAGAGGGAGGGAGGGAGCAAGGGAAGGAGGGAGGTAGAGAGGAAAGGAAGGAAGGAAGGAAGGAAGGAAGGAAGGAAGGAAGGAAGGAA